>PVJH01004294.1:0-74142 GCA_004026705.1 Nesogale talazaci
CAAGAGGACCAAGTGGAAGACCAGAGGTTCAGAGTGCCCCCCCCCCTGCAGGCTGGAGATGGGCCATAGGGGGGTGGGGGGGGCTGGGCCACTTTGCTGGGCTGTCCTCACTCCCACTCCCTCCCTCTCAGCCTACAAGGAGAAGATGAAGGAGCTGTCTGTGCTGTCACTGATCTGCTCCTGTTTCTACTCACAGCCGCACCCCAACACCATCTACCAGTACGGGGGTGAGTGCCTGCCCCACTATATGCCCCCCTACTGCGGGGCCTCCAGAAGCTCTCCAACCTGGTGGCCTGCTGGGGGGAAGTCCTTGGACCCAGGCCTGGGGAGCCCCGCCGACCTGGCCTAGGGCATGTGGAAACAGCCATCTGGTGTCCTTGCAGATATGGAGGTGAAGCAGCTGGACAAGCGAGCCTCTGGCCAGAGTTTTGAAGTCATCCTCAAGTCCCCGTCTGACCTGTCCCCAGAGAGCCCCGTGCTCTCTTCCCCTCCCAAGAAGAAGGGGGTCTCTCTGGAGGAGCTGCAGAAGAGGCTGGAAGCAGCCGAGGAGAGGAGGAAGGTGGGCAGCCCTTCTCGGGCAAGCTGGAGTGGCTGGTTCCCAGACACAGTGCTGGGGGTGAACTTCAGTCCAAGGGAGGAGGGAGCACCCCTAGTGAAAGCAGTGGAGGTTGACAGGGTCGGACACTGCCTGGGTCCATTCCTGGCCATGGACAGAGGGTCTAGTGGTGACCCAGGAGAGGCGCTCAATCTGTCTGTCTCTCTCTCTCTCTCTCTCACACTCTCACACACACACACACACACACACACACACACACACGGTGGGCACTAGAGAGGGAGAGGGACTTTGTGTGAGTCACAGAAATACTCAGGTTTGCCGGCCCTTGGGGTTAACGGAGGCCTGTATCCCTGCTCTCCTCCTGGGCTTGCCAAGGCTGGACAGCGCGGCGCCTGCTCCCCACACTCCTCCCCTAGCTCGCATGCTCCTCAGGGAGCACGCGCGCCGCGCTGGCCTAATTGGGAGCTCCGGTTGATGCCTGGGCAGCCACTCTGTGCTCAGCAGACGTTAGGCGGCAGACAGAGGCCCAGCGAGGCCCGCAAGGCTTTGGAGGCAGGAGGCCCAGGCAACCCCACTTCTGCCAGCGCAGGGCCAAGAGAAGCTGGGAGGCCTGCGCCTCGGCCACGTGGCTAGCACTTGTGCTTACGTCTGGGAAGTCTGGGGGCGGGGGCGCCCCTTGGTGACAGCAGGACAGTCTCCTGGCGGGCACGTGTGCAAGGAGGCCGCACAGAGAGCGTTTAGGCTGGGAGCAGGGGCGGGAGCCGCGGAGGCAGGTCTCCCCTCCTTCGACCGACCGAGCCCAGGGCTGCGGTGGCCGTCCGGGGAGTGGCGAGCTGCCGACGGCGGGGCCTGGGCGCCGCACGCTAGAGCGGCCGTCCTCCCGCGCAGACGCAAGAGGCGCAGGTGCTGAAGCAGCTGGCGGAGCGGCGCGAGCACGAGCGCGAGGTGCTGCATAAGGCGCTGGAGGAGAACAACAACTTCAGCCGCCTGGCCGAGGAGAAGCTCAACTACAAGATGGAGCTCAGCAAAGAGATTCGCGAGGCGCACCTGGCGGCGCTGCGCGAGCGGCTGCGCGAGAAGGTGCGCGGGGCGGGCCGAGAGCCTCGGAGGGGCGGGGCCTGGCGGAGGCGGAGCTCCGGGGGGCGGGGCGGGGCCGAGCGTGCTGGCTACGAGGATCTGAGGGCGGGGACGGGGCTCAGGGGTGGAGCTCTGATGAGGCGGGGGGAGGGTATGTGTGCGTGCGTCAGACCTCCTGCGGGGCCCACGGAGGGCAGAAGGCGACCCAGAACTGACAAACAGCTCAGGGATAGGCTAACACGGAAGGGAGAGCATCCGAGAAGTAATGAGAGGGCCAGAGGCTGCTTTGGGCGGAAGGGCACAGAAGCAGGGGCAGAAAGCACCCTTCATAGGTCTCTCCCACCCTCACCCGTACCCCCACCCCCACGATTCACTGCCCTGCTTTAAGGCCAGCTCAGGGTGAGGCAGGCCAATTCAGGGTGAGACCTTGGGAGAGACAAGAACAGAAACGCAATGCCAGCTTTCCAGCCAGGATTCAGATTTGACCCCCCCAGCCCCACCCCACCCCATTCAGCAAAACCCACGTCCCTCAGGCTAGGAGCACGAGGTGGGGCCTGGTTCTTCGGGGGGGGGGGGGCCCAGCCGGCACCTAAGGACATTCATGTCGTGCCCTAGTGATGCCTATGGGATCCTTCTGACTGCAGCCAGCAACTGTTAGTCCTTATGGTGCCATAACCTGGGCTCCCCCTGCCCCCGGGCTTGGGAGGGCTCAGGGCTCCGCCGCTGGGTTCCGTCTGGGAAGACAGGCCCACCCACCGCCGTGGCCTGGTCCCTAGGAGCTGCACGCTGCTGAGGTGCGCAGGAACAAGGAGCAGCGAGAGGAGATGTCCGGCTAGCCACCTACCTGCCCTGCACCTGCGCCTGAGCCTGAGACGAGCCAAGAACACAGTCCGGTCCGGTTTTGTTTCCTCCCACTGTCTAGATGCGGCGCCTCTGCCCCTCCCCCTCCCTGCTTCTCCCCGCAGTCTTAGCTGTCCAGTCCTTGTTCGCTGCCCACAGGCTCTCCCTGGAGGTGCCCCAGGGTGGCGCGCTCGGCCCCTCAGTCCCAGGTCAGGCCATGGCCACTCGGTCCCTTCTTGGCAGGCTCCTGGCGAATGTGGATTGACCTTAATAAATCCCATCGGCAGTGGCATGGGCTTGTGCATGCCTGTCTGTGTCTGTCAGGGTCAGCGCCATCACAGAGGATGTCCTCCAAGCTCAGGAGGGTGGGGGAGGGCAGACAAGGCAACTGTGTCTCCCTTGGGGGTGGGGTACAGCCTTGGACCTGTGACAATGCACTTTGGAACTGGGGTTGGGAGGGTGACAGGTCTGTGGCCAGCAGGGGGTGCAAAGATCCTGGAGTCCTCAGGCCATTTGCATCCATAGGGGCAATTGGGAGCTACAGTCACAGGGCAGGGGCTGGAGTAGGGGTCCTGGGGGATCTCGACCTGTGCCAGGCAGTGCGCATTCACCACTTGGGCCTGGAGGCTTGTGGTTAACTGTCAACACCCTTGGACCTGCTCAATCAGAAAGGTCCCAGGCTCCGAGAAGCCTCGCCCTCCAGAAGGCCATGGGTGTGGACTGTTTCCCTGTGCCTTCTGCTCTGGCCTGCCCCCTTATGCACAGGTGTGGATGAGTGGCAGTGGGCAGGCCTGCTCTGGAATCAGCAGTCTACATGCCAGGTGTTGTGAGGGAAAGTGGCTCCGGGCCAGCCACGCACACTGGCCTGTCCTCTGATGTCCCCTCTGGAAGCATCAAACGGACTCCATGAGCCTCCTCTCTCAACTACCTGGTGCAGGCTTGAGGACAACCACCCACCTAGATGTGGGGTAGACGCCCTTCACCCAGATGGGCACTCAGCAGGGCCCCTACCCACCACCTGTTGGTTGGCCTGGAGTCGTGCTGGCTGGAGCCCCACCCACCAGGAGCTCTCAGACTGCCGCCCCCCCCCCCCCCCCCCCCCCCCCCCCCCGCCTCCAAAAGCACCTCCTGTGGCTTTCCTGGGAGATGGAGGGGAGTGGGAAGGGAACTGGGCACTTCCGATCCCCAAGCATGTGGAACTCGAAAGCACTATCAGCAGTCTCAGTGGGCGTCTGCCTCCACAGCCCCCGGGTGGTGTGACCCAGGACAGACTTCCAAGCCACAGCTCCTGATACACCATTTTCACTCCTGTGCTTTAGGATAGTTCTAGTGACAGCAGCTGTGAAAACCTGGCTGACCCACTGACCACTCTGACCGGTCACTGTTGAGGACATGAGGCATAGGCAGGGCCCCTGCACCTAGCCTCGGCTCATCACCTGTGGGCTCCTCCTCCCCACAGACCCGAAGCCAGAGCAGTGGGCAGGCCCGCCCGTGATGGCAGGGGAGCTACTCAGCCCTTCCTGTGGGAACCAGACCCGGACTTGCAGCCACAGGGCGACGTGAAGACACCAGGGCTGCACAGCTGGCAGCGGCAGAATGGCCTAGCGCAGAGAAGTCTCAAGAGGTGGGGGTGGGGGTGGAGGAGCTGTTCCCAGGGCAGACATGTGCAGACCAGCCTCCACGGGACCGCATCCCCTGAAGACAAGGCCGACCACAAGCTCAAGTTGTCTTGAGTCCCAGGAGGCCCCTGGCAGGCACTCATGGCAGTCACCCCTGGGACTGGGCTGGGAGACACTGCAGCGCCCCCAAATAGAGAGGCCGAAGACCAGTTTCTCTGGGTTAGAAACTTGGGCAGCTGGCTTCCAGAGCGGGGTCTCTCCAAGATGCTCACTCAAGTGGCGGCTCATGTTAGGATTCTCTGGGACTCCCAGTGTCCTGCCAGCAGACAACCATCACCCCTCCCCAGGGCAAGGAGAGAGCGAGGAAGGCAGAGGTCAAGCTCACTGGTCAGAAGCGAACTGCCAGGAAGAGCTACTGGCTCCAGTTTTGGAGAACGGCACAAAGTATTCACCCTCAAAACTCACCATCACAGAGCCGAAGTGGGCCACCGTGGCCCTGTGGGATGAATGCTGAGACTAACGGTTCACAGGAGCAGGAAACCCAGTCTCTCTGCAGACCTGCGAGTGGTTAGACTGTCACTCACAGATCACAGCCCAACGCCTGTCTTCAGCACCCCCAGGTCTCCTAAAGAGTGAGCAAGCATCTTTGAACAGGGCCCACTGTGCAATGGCGGGGTTGGTGCTCACATGGGGGCTAGGCAGCCATCCTGCACAGACTGGCAAGCTGAGCTGGGTGAAGCTCCTCATGGGGTCCCCTCCTAACCTGTCCACACCCCCACACCAGGCAGTCCAAATTTGTGGCTGAGAAAGTCACAGTGGAAAAAGATAGCATGGGGCTAGCCCTGGTGGCGTAGTGGTTGAGTGAGGAACTACGGCCCACTGGCTTGGCGGTTCAAATCCAGCAGAAGCAAGCTGGGTAGCTCTCACTCCCACCAGAGGGCAGTGATGCCCTCCCCAAAAACAAACAAAAAGAAAAAGATGGCATGACACCACAGTGGTTCTCTTTGAGAAGCGTTTTGCTTTTTAGCAGTAGGTATGTGGCACGTCATTCTAAACATTAATTTGAATAGTCACCAAAAGTTGAAGTCTTACACACTGCAGCACACAGGTGGATTTCAGGAATCAGTACTGTCCTTTAGGGACTCTGATGAGTCATTTACACCCAACAGACGAGGACATGTCAGTTTATGATTTTTCTGATCCTGAAGCATAGCGTCCAATGTTCCTTAGGGTTTCTGGGGCTATAACTCTTTATGGAGGCAGACTGCCACATGCTCTTCCTGAGAAGCGGTTGGATTTGAACCACTGACCTTGAGTGTGGCAATCCAATGGGTACTCTCCTTCCCATTCCTCCCTCCTCCCATAATCACGGGAGTCCTTAAGAGGAGGGAGGAGGCCGAAGCAGATGTGATGATGGGAGATGACGCTATGCTGCAGGCTTTGAAGATGGAAGGAGCCACCAGCCAGGGGATGCTAACGGGCCTAGAAGCAGGGGTGCCCCTTTGGAGCCTGCAGACAGCCCAGACCTGGGGCACCTTGACTTCCCCTGGGGAGACCCAGGCCTGACTTCTCCACAGCAGCAACCAAGCACAAGGTTCTTGGGGAAGATAGTCTGACACCACACTAATCCCTTTCTCCTCAAACTTTTGCCCAGTGATTTTATTAAGCTTTCTCACTGAATTTTGTTTCCTTCTACTTCCATTAAGTGGGACTGTCCTATCAGTATTTCTGTTGCTGCTCCCATTGTTCCAGTTGTGGTCAGGGTGGGGGTAACGTGCAGGCTGGTTTCTGGTCCCTTTTCCCTCTCTGGGCACTCCATGACCAGTTCAAGGCACACTGATGCTCCCAAACCCTCCATGCAGTGGCCTGAGCCGGGAGCTTCAGAGCCAAGGGCTCCACCCCAAGGGTCGGAACAACTCCTCTCCCTTGGCCAGATGCAGGACGACCTTCCAGTCTCGGAGTAAGGAGGTCCAGCTACTGAGTAGACTTTTAATCAGAGATGAAGCTTCACACAAGGTCCTTATGGTTGGGTGTAAAGTCACAGGATTTACTGGGGCATCTTCACCCTGGGGGGTTCCACTTCCTGTTCCTATGTAGGCCTTCTACCTCCCTGTTGGTTAGGGGCCAACAAGTCTCTGGGCCAGGTCACCCACACGGCTGGGAGGGGACCGTGGGCTTGGTTCTGCCATTATCCCATGGACACAAGGCCACACTTTCCCCACCCAGCCTGCAATGTCTATTCACAGTTCGGCTAAGGGCAGCCATGGGGTCTTTGTTCTCATCTGAAACACATACTGATGCAGACACTGGGAAGGCAATCCCATTGGGCAGGGCCGGCCGAGCACAGGCGGAAAACGGGCGTGGGGCGGGAACAAAGCGGAGCAAATAGGCGCTGCTCTTGGTCTGCGGGGCAGAAACGATGACGTTAGGGGTCCCGGCGGCAGGGGGCGCTGCTGAGCACAGATCCTGCAGCCACACCGCCTCCCAGGGCAAACCCACACCCAACAAGTTCCAAACCGATTTTGAATTCAGATCTGAGACCAGAAAGCCTCCAGTCTCCGAGCCCATGGTCACCGAGTGGGTCCCGACGGCGACGTTCCAGTTTCCGAGACCGCTGGAGCTTTCCAGGAGCGCTCAGCGTTTCTCGGCGGCTCTTCTGCAGTTGAACACTGCTCCGAGCGCCCCTTCTCCTTCCCCCCAGGCCACTGTTGGATTGGGGAGGAGGGTAAAGGGGTCCGGTTACTGTCTGTCAGACTTAGGCAAACTTTCCGCACCTCCGGGCCCAACGCCGGGGGATGCGAGGTACCGAGGGCGGGCTCGGCCCCCTCACTTTCACGAAAAAGGGCGCTCGGGTTCAGGAGGCCGAGTCGCAGGCAGCACAGAGCCGGTGCCGGCGCGCGGGAGACAACGAGGAGCTTCTGGAGGATGCGAGGCCCGGCAAGAGTCGAGGGTCCACGCGAGCGGCCCCGCGCGGAAGGACCCACAGCAGGGAGGCCGCCACCGGATGCACTGGCGTCCAGACTCAGCCCCCGGGCCCGCTGTCGCGCACGCGCACGCGCGCAGCGCCCCTCCGGGCTTCATTTCTCAGCGCCCGCTTCCCCATCCAGCGCCAAATAAGTCACTGGGCCCGCCCCACCCTGGCGTGCGCGATCCCGCCGCCTGCGTCACTAGGAAGCGCGCGCCCGGGCCGCCGCCGCCGCCGCCGCCGCCGCCGAATCGCCCACAAGGAGCGAAGCCAGCGGTCGCCGCTTTCGCTAGCCGCGCCGCCGCCGCCGCCGGCGCACTGCCGTTGGTGCCGGGCGCTCGAGTAGGCCGGGCTGCGTCCCCGGGTAAGTGGCGTCCGCGGCGGGCCGGCGTCCGCCCCCTCCCCCTCCCCCCCGCGGCGAGGCCTCTGCTCCGCTCGCGCGGCGTCGTCCAGTCAGGGGTCCCTGCGGAGCGTCAGGACGTTACGGCGGGGGGAGGGGAGGAGGGGGAGGGGCGCCGGCGTCAGGCACGACGGCTCGCGTCAGGCGGCGAGGGCTTCCTGCCGCCATCTTGGGCGCCGCGGCGTGCGGGTTTCCGCCCTTCTTGCCGTCCAGGCCTGCCCCCTGCCTGCCGCCGCCCTCCCCCGGCATGGGCTCGCGGCTGCGGGCCGTGGCGGCGCGGTGGCCGCCGCCTGTTGGCGCGGCCCCTCTGGGCACCCGCTCTCCGCGTAGGCCCGCTTCCCAGTGGACCCTGGGCCAGGCGTGTCCGCCTGGGGTCCTGGTCAGCTTGGTGGGGGGCCCCGGGGCCCAGGTGGGGGCGCTGTGGAAGCTGCCCTGACGGGGAGCCCCTGGCAGGGCCCGTGTCCCCCCAGATGGGTTGGTTGGGAACGCACCCGGTAACGACACTGGTGTGGGCTCACAGAGAGGGCCACCGCCAGACTGGCCGTGTGTCTCCGCGGTGCGGAAAGCTGCGGCTGGCCCTTGCAGCAGCAGCACGCGCAGGTCACCGCCCTGCTGCGCAGCGGTCAGGCACGCTGGACAGAGGAGCAAGAAAGGGCAGGTAACCTTCCATCGGAAACCCTGGGGAGCCCACAGAACGTTCCCTGAGCCCCAGGCCAGAGCCCTGAGGTGGAAGCCGCAGAACCTAGCGGGGCGACACAGTGTTTCCGTCTGTTGTGACCAGTGGGTCTCACTTCACGAGGACCCCGCACTGCCAGGAGCTGTGCTGCCGTGGGGCCCGCCAGAAGTGACCGCGTGTGCCCGGCAGCCTTTGTCATCTGGAGCTGACTGAGTTGTCTGTCGCCATTTCAAATAGCTGAGTTTCAAGTGTATCGTTCCTGCAAGGGTGAAGCCAAAGAGATGAAGCAAAATCCAAGATGAGGACTGCACGGGGACACTCATTTCTTCCTAGGCAGCATCCTGAGACTTTCCGGGAAGGTGAAGATAGGCTGGGTGTACGTCCTTCAGACAAGGAGACATCTTTTATGCATTTAAGACCCTTGGGCAGCTTCAATCCCACCTGGGTGGATTCCAACCCCCACAGCTCTGTTGGCCAGAATAGGGTGGCCCCAGAAGGGCCTTGGCTGTACCTCCACTGGCTGCAGTCATTTCACGTTGGAGCGTGGAAGGAAGCAGCTCTGAGCCTTTCTGCAGCTGGGTGAATTGGAGTGACCTGGTAAAGCCAGCGGGGGTACCCAGAGGGCCTTTCTGGTCCCACAGCTGGTGCCTCCGTGCCCACCCGAGGGCCCGCCTCTCCAGCTGGGGTTGTGCTGTGAACTCACTCAACTTGTGGAAAGTTGGCACAAGTTAAAATTTTCTTCAACACTGAAGACCAAAGGAATCTCGCTCTGTTGGTACTGGTTTGATCTCATACTCGTTCTGCAGAGTTTTTATTAAAGGAAACACTTTTTAATTAGCCTGGAAGACCCGCGAAGGCTTTAATCTCTCGTACTGATTGCACGCTAATGAAGATTTTGGTCTAGTCTTAATGTGTTCATGCTTCAGTTCTTGGGTTTCTTCTTGTGTGTGTCCTTGTTTTAACTAAACAGGCTACTTGATTAATTTGGCGTTTAGATTTTATGGCTGGCTGGGCTGTAAGAAAATGAACTAAGCTGAAACAAAACCCGAACAGAGATCTGGCCTTACAAAGGGAAGCTGCCGTGAGGTAAAACGGCAGCCACAGTGGGTGCCTCTCCATCGGAAACCCTGGGGATCACAACAGAACATTTCTCATCAGGTCGCTCGTCATCAAGGTCCGGGCCTCAGTGCTTTCCCCACAGCCTGTCCCCCAAGGTGCACTTGTGTACTGTTGACGTACACAGTTCCACCTCTCCAGTGCCAGAGGTGGTGCTAACCCCCTCAGGGAGAAGGGGTGTTTGCTCATCACCACCTCCCTATGGCTGCACCTTTTCTTCCAGTGCCCCTGAGTCTGCATGTAACCAGTTTCTCTGGATGGCCAACAGTGCCTCAGCTTGTTAAAGTGGACACAGCAGCAACAGGAAACTCGGGGCAGTGCTTGGGGGTCTGGGCAGACAGATTAAGATGAGAGGACCCTCAGGGATGCAAAATGGCTGCTTCAGGACTGCTCTTTCAGTGAACTCTCCATGTTCATTGGCCTCAAAATTAACATGGGTTTCAATTTGAGTTAGCACGGAAGCCAAACTTAAAGGTGGGCAGGGATTTGGGTCTGCACCTCCACTTATTAGCAGGGTGTACTCTGACAGCCCGCTCAGCCTTTTGCGTCTTTGGTCCCTGCACACACACACTGGGAGACAGGACCAACTCGACTGTGTGTGAGTGTGTGTGACTGAGAGGTCCTTGGAGAGGTGGGAGCTCCATTTTCTGCCATGTAGGGCTCCAGGTGGCTGGCTGAGCGTCACTGCCTGCTGGGAGCTGACCTATGCATGGCTGCCCTTCCTGTTGCAGCATTTGATTGACTCGGGACTCACCAGGGCCCCTGTGCTCACTCGGATGGAAGCGGCGGCGGTGCCATAAGTTGCCAAGCCGGAATCAGTGGGTCTGGGCTTTGGGCTTCTAGTGGCTGGTGTTGAGATGGCTAGGCCTTCTCCTAGACATCCCTGGGTGGACAGGAACTGCCAGACTTTTGATTCACAACCATTGACACAGAGACTCCGGTAGTTACTTCATGTTCCACTTCATATGGAAATTTTGTTTTTTTTGGGGGGGGGGCAATTATTCATGTGCATTTGGATTTTGTTTGGACTGTTTTGGTTCTGAGAAAACCAGGTGAGGGGACACCTCAGACCTTCTCTGGCTGTACAAGGGAGGAGAGTCCATCTCCATACCAGCCCTGGAAAGCAGATCTGAGGCAGAGGTCAGACCTGCCCCTGCCGTCCATTCCTTCTGCCCCTGTTCCAGTATCATCATTCCTCCCTCGACACTCTATTTCTCCTTTGGATTCAAACTCATTAACAAGGCCTCCAGAACTCAAACAATGCTCACAGTTATGGATGTTGACCAGAGAAGTGACAGGTTACCACAAGTCCAGATCAGTAGGCAGTAAGGATACAGTTGTTGATCAAAGCAACGTGTCAGTCAGCAGCCAGGTCTCTGTGGGGCTTGACTTCTGCCTCTGAGTCAGGAGGCCTCCCTGCTGCCCCGACTTGATTCCAACTCACAGTGTCCCTCTTGAGGCAGAGTGGGATGGCTGCCTGGGTTTCCAAGGCAAAATCTTTTTTTTTTTTTAGAATAAGCAACATTGAAAAGAACTTTAATTGCTTAATCAGAAAAGCATTGGGCAACATAATATTAATAAAAAAATTTAAAAGAAAACACTAAACAAGCAGCAATGCAGAAAATATCATTAAAAGGTGCATTTAAAAGCACACATATGAACTTTTCCATGTGCTTTTTCTTTTTTGGGGGTGGAGGGGCGCATGACTGCTCTCCCGCGGTGGGAGTAGGAGGCCCAGCCCCACTGCTGGAATTGAACCTCCGTCCCAGTGGGCTGCAGTCCCGCGCACAACCACTACACCACCGGGGCTGGGGCTCAGCCCTCCATGTGCTTTTTCTTTTTTTTGGTTATTTATTTTTTTTTTGGTTATTTGGGCATCACTGCCCTCTGGTGGTGGTAGTAGGAGGCCCAGCATTTGCTCCGTGGAGCTGGAATTGAACCTCCATCCCAGTGGGCCGCAGTCCCGCGCACAACCACTATGCCACCGGGGCTCAGCCCTTCATGTGCTTTTTCAAAACTGAACTTTTACATTTTGAACCCATGTTCATTTAAAAGCAGAGAATATTAGATTCTATACAGCTAGAACCTTGCAAACAGAACTAACCTAATTTTTAAGAGTTTCATTTCCAGGTATCAGTAATTTCTTTAGAATCCAAGCAATCTGAATTGACCTTTTTGAAGCATAGTAGGAAGATTGTGCATATTAAAATTACATAATATCTTTAAAAAAAGAAAAAAGATTACGTAATATAATCTCTGACCCATGGTGAAGATACATTTATTTTTTTCCAATGATTTTATTGGGGGCTCTTATAGCTCTTATAACATTCAATAAATCATTTGTCTTTTTGGGCATCACTGCCCTCTGGTGGTGGGAGTAGGAGGCCCAGCCTTTGCTCCTCTGGAGCTGGAATTGAACCTCCATCCCAGTGGGCTGCACAACCACTACGCCATGGGGGCTCAGCCCTCAATACATCTTTTTTTTTTTTTTTTGTGGGCATCACTGGCTCTGGTGGTCATGGCACTACCCAGTGCCACTCTTGAGAGCTGCCACTGGATTTGAACCGCCAAGCCCACGAGCTGCAGTTCCGCACTAAACCACTTATGTCACCGGGGCTCAGCCCTCAATACATCATTTGTATTGAGCATATTTGTACACATGTTGCCATATTCATTTCCAAATATTTTCCACTTGAGCCCTTGTAAGCTCCTCTTCCCCCCCCCCCCAGCTTTTTTTTTAAATGAATCATTTTATTGGGGCTCATATAACTCCCATCACAATCCATACATACATCAATTGTATGCAGGTCACATTTGCACACTTGTTGCTAGCATCACTCAAAACATCCTCCCTCACTTAGACCCCCAGTACCAGCTCCCATATTTCCCTTTCTACTGCCCTCTCTCCAAAGATATGTTTATTAACTTTGATTCTATTAACTATACATTTTTTGTCAGGAATTTGGCCCCCTTTTTGAAAACAAGGTGTTATTTAAGCAAAAGAGTCGAACAATTTAGTTCATTGTGTTAATGGCATAAATTATAGTTAACAAGTTCACTAAAGTAGTCCAACTAGCATTTTCACAGAATAAAATTTAATGAAATGACAATAGTGCAGTTACTAAGTTTTAATTAAACTTGATGACTGCATTTAACAATTTGATTTTTAAAGAGATTAACCCCCCCCCCAAAAAAAAAAAAGAATTAATTAATGAAAAAATTTAAAAGGCTGAGCCCCGGTGGCGTAGTGGTTGTGCGCGGGACTGCGGCCCACTGGGACAGAGGTTCAATTCCAGCAGTGGGGCTGGGCCTCCTACTCCCACCACCGGAAAGCAGTGATGCCCCCCCCCAAAAAAAGAGATTAAACATTAAACTGTAAAATTCTACATAAAAGGACATAGTTATCTTTCTCATTTATTACAAAACACTTTCTAAAAATATATTCATTGTGGGGCTGAGTCCCGGTGGTGTAAATGGTTGAGTGTGGGACTGCGGCCGCAGGCTTGGCGGTTCATATCCAGCGGTGGCTTTCAGGAGCAGCACTGGGTGGCTCCCACGACAACCAGAGGGCAGTGATGCCCCCCCAAAAAAATCTGGGCTTAAAAAGTATTTGGGTTTAAATATGGCTTTATGACTTGATCAGCACCAGATATTCCATATTCAAAGTGTACTTTATAAAAAATAGTGGTCACAATTAAGTAGGAAACAACTTTTTGAAGAAACAAGTAATTTTCCTGTTATAGCTACTAAATTTCATATTTAAGGGCTCAGGCTGCTCATCAGTATATCTGGTACTTTTCCTTTCTTTGGATCTCCAGATGATTTTTGACAAATGTGACTTCCATTTCATATCTCTAGAGGAGAATGGTATGTGTTAATGTTTTGTTTTAATGTTGTTTAAATGGTGCCAAGGCTAACTCTTGAAGGCAATCGGCAGGCTCATCTTTCTCCTGCATAAGGACTGCTGGGTTTGAACTTAGGATTCTCAGATGAGCAGCTCAGCTTGTAGGCCACTATGCCTCCAGGGCTTCTCTGTGGGGAAAAGAGACCACAAATTCAAATGTGTTTGATAGCCACCCTTTGAGTTTATCTTAGGAGGGGCAAAGAAGGTAAAGGAATCATGGGGTGTGGGCATTGTGGTGTCAAATCGGGGTTCTTAAGACTCATGATTGGTGGCACATCAGTTTGCCGCAGTCATGTGGTTAACAGGTGGGTTCTGGGTCCTCTGACCATTGGTCTGGCTATGATTCATGACCGTGTGGCCTGGGAGTGGGACTCCCCTTCTCCGGGCTCACCGGGGAGCCACAGGGGACCCCTAGCAAACACTGTCCTGAGGACGGTCAGTGAGGACTCGGGAGGGATCTTGGCTAAGCTGCCAGGACCTTACTGGGCACCTACCACTGGGCAAAGGCTGGGGTGAAGGGCAGGGCAGCCGAGACTTGTGGGCAGACAGATCCTGCCCCCTGCCTCCTTTCTTGGGAAATAACCCCCGTTGCCCCTCTTCAGCACCACCTGTGTCGGGATCCTTGGGGCCCCAACTCCTGAGCACAAGAGGTCCCACTGACTGGGGTGTCCTGAGACTGGATGCCCACTCTGATGTGGGGAAAGAATTGACCTCCTGGAGTAGGCGAAGTCGGTTTTGTGAAAGCAGGTAATGTGGACTCAGAATGTTGAAATGGTTCCAGACATGCAAGAGTGTTTGCTGCTGTGGTCGTCAGGGAGTGTCCCCAGCTCAGCTCGCCCCTGGGCGCCCCAGAAGGAAGCACGGCCTGCTCCTGCACCGCCCTTCCAGGTGCAGCTGTGGTGTGGGTCTATCCAGTCCAGGGTCTGCCTCTGTCACTGCCCTCCGTGTTCCCAAACCTGAGCTCCTCCAGGGACTGATGTTTCCTGGCCACACGGGACAGTCTTGGCTGAGGTGCTCCTGATCAAGTGTGTGGGGGTGGTGGTCACGCACAAGGGGCGCTGTGGCCCTGTGAGTCATGTACTGGGCTGCTAACTGCACGGTCAGCAGTTGGAGACCGCCAGCCAGAGACTGCCCCACAAGGATGAGGCTTTCTCCCCCAGCGAGACGCAGTCTGCCCTGCCCTGTCGGGTCGCTCTGCGTCAGAATGGACTCCATGGCAGGCGGGGTGGAGTTTGATTGACTGTGTACAGCGTAATGGATGCACTTAACGCCGCTGAACCCTGCCTTTACGTGTCAGTTTCATGTTCCAGGGCCTACCTTGGAAGTGTTGCGGGTTGGTTCCAGCTCACTATGGGAAGGCGAGTCAGTGGGTGTTCTGGGTTTGGGTGGGTATAAAGACGACACTCACCCGAATTAAGTGTGCAGTGGCACGGAGAAGGCTCTAGATACATGAGCAGTAGTGTGGTTTCCTTAGTGCAATGGCTGTCACGTTGTCCGCACACATTAGCAGTAGTGCTGCACCAGTGGTGCCAGTCGACACGTGTGTTTGATGCGTCGTTGCCACCAACTCTCAGTTTACAAGAAATGCAGAGCCCGTGCAGGCCGACCTCCAGAGTGTTCCCAGGTCTCCCCGCTGCATCACCAATGATAGCATGTGTCCGTCTTTAGCCACTTCCTGTCTGTACCCCTTTCTAGTCTGGTTCCTTTTTTTTCTTTTTTGGCATCACTGCCCTCTGGTGGGAGTAAGAGGTCCAGCCTTGCTCCTGGAGAGCTGCTGCTGGATCTGAACCGCTAACCCAGTGGGCCGCAGTCCCACACACAACCACTACGCCACTGGGGCTCAGCCCTCTAGCCTGGTTCTTTATTTAAGCTGCCCACAGGGTCTCTGTGAGTTGGAACAGGCTAGCTATATCCATACAGAGCGATTCTGTTCTTACAGCTTTGTTGTTGTTGCTAATTTAATTTTAAAAACCCAAAACATACAATTAGCCCTTACGGTTCTGGGTGCATGATTCTATGAGTTTTAGATTATTAGCACATGTAGGTTTGTATAACCCTGTACTCAGAGTAGGGCTACCACCCCAACACTCACCTGTGGGATCCTGGTATAGCCCCACTCCCTCCTCCTCAGCACCCCCCTTCAGTGGCCCCTCCCTGTCACTGCAGTCCTGTGGTGGGTGTGTCCCTGGGTGGGGTCAAAGTATGTGGGGGGATGGGCTTGGGGGAGCGTGGGAGAGTCTTCTGCTGGTCCACGTACCAGTGGTCCCTCTGACTGAAAGGGGAGAAACTGGTGTGTAGTCATCTGAAGGCATTTGAGCTATTTGCTGTTTTCCTAGGTAGGAGTCAAGCTGCCTTCCACATTTGCAGCTAGGTCTTCAAGTAGCCCTGAGTGTCTCTTCTCCAGGGTAAACATTTAGGAGTAGGCCTGCTAGTTCACACGGTAAGGGCATAAGCTTCTCCCTACCAAGCCAATGTTCAGAGCGGCCATGCCACGGAGCGGCCCCGGAGCTGGCTCTGCACGGGCAGCAGGCCTGGGGTGGGCGGTGTGATGCCTCCCCTACTCTGCCTTGTGGCTGGGAGCGTCTCTTCCTCCCATACTGGGCTTTCCCTGTGCTTACTTGCCGTCCGCGGGTCCCTGGAGAAGAATCTGTTCAGGTTCAATTTGTGTTTGTGTTGTAATTGCCAGGTTGTGGTTTTCTTCTTGTCTTGTTTTTGAGAGTTTTTTATAAGTTTGTTCTCAGTATGGTTTTCTCTTGGCTATGTGGTTTGCCAGTGTCGTCTTCTGATGTGTACCTTGTGTTTATATTGTCTGTGGAATTGGTTACAATGTACATCCTTAGTATTTTACCGTCTACTTGGAGTCTGTGTTTTGCCACTTCCAAGTAGAATGTAGAAATTGTACTGCCATGCAGATCTCTTTATTCTTCGATGGTAGTTGTCACATACCTGCATTCCACTGACTGTCATTTTGCTTTCAGCTTGTCAGGGGTCTTTTAAAGGACTTCAAAGGAAAAAGACCTATTGTATTTACTCAGCTGAAAAATGGGACTAAAAGTCCTGGAATTTTTCCACCAACCTTTGGTGAGGCCTTGTCCTTCGTGTCCCTCGCCTCTGTCTACATGTGGAAGAGCTACGTTTCCCTGCTCCAGCTCTTCTCCTCACCCAGTGTGGCGGTCATGTGCTTATGTCGATTTCATGATTGAGAAGCCTGTTCATCTGGAGATAGCCATTGAGTAGCCAGTGAGGCCTCTGTGTGGACATGGCTTTCTCCTGAGACTTCTGGGAAATCTCACGGTATTTGTCCTTGTGGAGATGAGAAGCCATCTCCCCAGTTGTTGGGAGTCAGTCTCCGAGATGACAAACTACGGACAAGACAAGATGGCAGCATCCGAGGAGCTGAAGAAGCCGGAGGAGAAGCCACACGGGCTTACCTTGTTGGAACCAGATCTCTGAAGCTGGCGAAGCCACGTGGAGAGCCCTGCCAGCGATGAGTTGCTTCTACCACCACTGGATGCTGTTGATGGAGCCTGAGCCCTGGAAGCGAGGAGCCATGAGGGGACCCTGCCAGCGCCGGGATTCTGCACCCGCTGGCTTGTGACTTCGTGAGTCGGAAGGAGACTTTATAGACTGGTATCGGACATATGGGTTAATATTGGACATATGACTTTGAACTGGACTGGGTTGGGATGCTTTCTCAATGTCCCATTCCTCTTGTATATAAACCATTCCCTTATATCCATATGCATGTCTATGAATTTGTTTCTCTAGTCTACACGGACTAACACACTCAGGGACTTATGCCAGCCTTTCTTCTCGCGCAGGCAGCCTATACCCCATCCACTGAATTTCTCTTCATTTGAAAATGCCTTGGTCTTTCACTTGTTCCTCTGAAGCTGGCCAGCCACGTGAGGCATGCTGGCCTGCTCCTCTGTCTGCTTTGTGGCTGTGTATGTCTCTGCCCCTGTTGGGGGGGCCTTTTCTTAGATGTGTTTGTCTCCCCCTTAGTTGGAGCGTGTCCAGCCATTCATCGAATGTTCCCAGCCCCTCAGCGCCACGTCCTTCCTCCTGGGCCTCGGTGTCTGGAGTGCTCACAGTGTTGCCGACTTCCTCTTGGGGCTGCTTGGGGAAGCTCGTTCCTGATGACCCTTCCCATCCTCCCCACCTCCACGCAGTCATGCCCAGAGAGCTGTTTGTTTATTTACTGGTTTTTGTTTTTTTTTCGTTTTTGGGCATCATTGCCCTCTGGTGGTGGGAGTAGGAGGCCCAGCCTTTGCTCCTGTGGAGCTGGAATTGAACCTCCATCCCAGTGGGCCACAGTCCCGCGCACAACCACTACTCCAGTGGGGCTCAGCCCTATTTATTGTAGTTTTTGATTCTGAAATTCCCATGGGTCGTGACTTCGCTTCCTCCTGAGACACCCTAGCTTCCCATTTGTCTCACGGATGTCTGGCTTGAAGCGCAGAGGCAAGCATGGTAGTTACATTAGCATCTTGGTTCATGTCAGTGTTTTCTCAGTGCAGGCTTTGTCCTTGAAGTCGTCGGACCTCCCTGATCTTTGGACGCTGTGTCATCTTAGATGGTGTTCTGCCTGCTCTGACCATTGGGCTCAGAGACTGTGGGTCTTAAATTGATCTCACAGAGAGCGTGGGCATTTTGTGTTAGCAGGAGACAGACCTGGTTAGGGTCAGGCTACAGTCCCGGTGGGGACTGTCTTCCTCCTTGGGGAACAGTTGATCTGTGTTGTATGTGCTATACCCTGAGGCCCCTGGAGACCTGGCTAGGCCCTTTCCTGTGTCCCATCTGAGTGGACCCTTGGCATATGCCTTGGGCATAGGCCCACCATCATGCAGATTGTGGGGACACTCAGGAACCCACGCACAGATCTCAGCTCACTTCCCACGTGAGCTCAAACTCCGGGGCCCCTGCTCTGACCTCTTACTCAGCTTCTGGGGCCTCCAGCCCATCCGTGCTGGGTCTGGCCCTGTAGCTAGGCCCACTGGAGATGGGGGGACTCAGGTGCCCAGCCCAGTCTGTCCTCTGGACCATGTCTCCTGTGGTTAAGAGACCAGGGTTCACATTTTGAATCATTTTAGATGCCTGCCAGCTACTGCCACCACTCGGCCACCCCAGAACTCTTTGGGGGACAGAAGGTCACAGAGTGCAGGATGATGTCTGCTATTCTGTCCCGTGGGGGCCCCTCTGATTGCACCTGCTGAATGGTCTGGGAGACACAAAGGGACCGGGAAAACCAGGAGCCTCACCTGGACCTCCTCCCGAAACCCTGTTGCTCCCACCCAGACGCAGGGCCGCAGAGAGCTGCTCTGCACTGCCCCCAGGCTGCCGCTGTCCTGGGACTATGGGAAACGAGGGTGGGGTGTGTGTGCATGTGCCCACTGGCACTGTGCTCATTCCACCTGAGCCAGAAGCAGAAGTGCTGGAACAGTCCTCTTCCTGGTAATTGTCAGATGCCTCGGGCTGGGTCTGGGATGGCTCCTGGAGAGACTTGAGGTGACACTCGACCGTGTTTCATGTACAGGCACTCTGTAACGGTCTGTCCGGCGCTGGAGGAGAGGCTCTGAGGCCCAGGCGGCCTGCCCGCTGAGCCATGGCTGCCCCAGATGTGAGCGTGCACATGGAGGAGGTGGTGGTGGTCACGACGCCTGACACCGCTGTCGACGGCAGCGGCGTGGAAGAGGTGAAGACTGTGCTCGTCACAACCAACCTGGCTCCCCATGGGTACGTGCTCCGCGTGCGTGGCGTAGCGTGGTGGGCCGGGCCGGGCCGGGCTGGGCCGGGCGAGCGTAGGGGATGTCTCTGGAAGCAGCTCTCAGCCAGCCATCTCTGCTGTGACCCTGTTCCCACTGCAGCCTGCACCCTCTATGCTGCGCCTGCCCTGTGAGTGCTCTTAGGAGGCCGGCAGGAGGGTGGCTTTTGGAAGGCCGCTGGCCTTGGATGGCCAAGTCTCATTCCAGCTGGCAAAATGCTCGTCTTTAGTGTTTGTTCTTTGTCCCCTCCACGGGACCTGGCGCCCCCCATGGAACCTGTTTTCTGGCAGATGGCGCACCTCGGGCACTCCTGAGCAGGGTGCTTGCCGCATCCATAACCCCAGTACCTGCCTCCTGTCCCTGCGTCTCTCCCCTGGTACCTTGCTTCCCAAGAAACCAACTTTTGTGTTTAAAGCAGTGGTCCCTGCGGGGGTTACCACAGAGAGTTTTTTTAAGGCGCCTGTATTTGTATTTCTGGGTACTGGGTCATGGACAGAGAGCTTTGAGGTGGACATGGGTGGATGATTTGCCTTCTGGTCTCCCTGGCTTTTGCCAGGCGTTGTCTCAGTGGACTGGCCTGAGGGGCGGTGGTTTTCCCTCCTGTTGGACACGAGGGTTTTCTCATTGTTTCTCTATCCCTGTGGTGGGACCACACCGGGAACAAGCATCATGGAGGGGAGACTCGGGTGGAGGTGGCTGCCGAGCCCCCCTGCTCCCTCACATCTGCTCAGCCAGCCCCCATGCCAGGTGCTCTGGGTAAGGGCCAGTCTGCTGATGGACACCACAGGCGCGCTGCATCAGTGTTGGGCTGACACACGTCCCCTCGGTGTTTCAGGGCCGACTTGACGGAGGACAGCATGGAGACGGAGAACGCAGCGGCCGCTGCAGCCGCAGCCTTCACAGCCTCGTCCCAGCTCAAGGAGGCCGTTTTGGGTAGGAAACTGGGGTCTCCCTAGGGTGGGGGTCTCGTCAGGGAGGCCCAGAGCTGACGCAACCCAAGCAGGAGACCAGAGGCCTCCTGTCCTCACCACTGAGGTGGTATCCACACCTGGGGGAGACCCAGTATACAAGACCCCCAAGCGTGAGCCCCAATCCTTACCCCCGAGCTCTGACCTGCCTGGGACTCTGAGTGTGGGTAGGCTCCCTTGCACTGGAGCACTGCACCGCTCTGGCTGGCCTTCCTCACTGTGCCACATGGACAGAAGCAGCGCTCCTAAGATGAAGGCCTCTGCCGAGGGAAGCCAGCTCCAGTCCTGCCAGAGGGGCTCGAGCCCCAGCAGCCCCACAGGGTCCCGGCTGGGGCTGCCCTCCTGACAGCTCTCAGCCCTCACTGTGGGGCTCTCCATGCCCTGAGCTCTGGTGACTTTGAACTGCCCATCTTTCTGTTCTCAGCTGAGCGCTTAACCCTCGCACCACCAGGGCTCCTCTGAGGAACTCTGATGTCCTCATTAGATGCTGTCGAGCCAGTCCTGCCTCCTAGCGCCACCGCAGGCTAGAGAAGGCAGCACTGCCTGTGGTGGGCGCCACTGCTGCATTTCTGCCTGGTTGAGGGTCTTCATCGTGCTCGCTGCCCTCTGCCAAGCCTGGTGCCCGTCTCCAGGACTGTCCTCCTTCTGCAAGACAAGTCTCACCAGCCTGCTTCCTTCCAAGGGCCAGCCAGCCCTCTGTCTCCAGTGCCGAGCTGTGTGCTCCTGGTCCCCTCTGTTTAGTCAGTGTTCCTCCCAGCGCCCAGTCACGGCATCGCTGCGTCTGCACTCATCTGGACGCAGTGCTGTCTAGCCCTCACGTGCACATGAGGCACGGGCAAATGCTGTGAAACCTTCACCTCCAGTTTTGCTCTCGTTTCATGGGAAGAGCAGGTCTTCTCTCCCACAAGCAGTGGGGCTACAGTCTTAGGGTCTGTGTCTGCTACCTGGGTCTAGTACATGTACCCAAAGCGTTTCCAGGACTAGAGTCTGACCACTGAGAGGGCAGGTGCGGGGACAGCAAGGCTGGTCTCATCGCTCTCTGGGCCTGCCTGTGTTGTAGTTTCAGTACTGCTTCTCTGCCTCGGCAGGAAGTGTTGGCAGGGTGCTAACCGCTTGTCCTTGTCCCCTCCCTGTGAGTAGTGAAGGTTGCTGAAGAGGAGGGGAGCCTGGAGGCTGAGGTGGTGTACCCTATCACCTGTGGGGACAGCAGAGCCAACCTGATCTGGAGGAAGTTTGTGTGCCCGGGCATCAATGTCAAGTGTGTCCAGGTGAGACAGTGGAGCGGGGCTGGCCTGCACAGTGGCAGCAACCACACGGGCAAGGAGCCCTCAGGATAGCAGGCTGGACTGCGTTCACAGACCGAGACCCTGCCCTCTGGGTGAGGTGGGGGGAGCCAGTTGGGACGCAGCTTTGCTCCTTGGGTGAAGCATGGAGAGGATAGGATCAGAGTGATGAGGGCAGTGATGGGGGTGGTCTCCTGCTGGCTCACCTTGTTCTGAAAATGAGAGTTAATGGTTTGCCGTGCATCCGGTCACCTGACCAAGAAGGCCTCAGCCCCCTGGCCCAGCGGTGAGGTGCAGGCAGCAGCGTGCAGGGCAACCTGCGTCCTGAGGGCCTTTGCCTGTTTCCTCAGTTGCACAAGCTCAGCAGACTAAGCCTGGAGCTTCCCGAAGGGCTGGGGGCTTGGCGCGGTCATCTCCATAAAGCACTAACCCTCTGTGTAAGGGTCGGCTATTGACCCTCGTCCTGGGGCCACCAGGGACCGTCTCTCCTTCCTTCTAGTACTGCTCTCTTGAGAATTCACACAGCGCCTGTGGGCTAGGAAGGAGCTCATTGACCCAGGCCACAGAGGTTCCCATGTGCGCGGCACCCCCTGCAGACACCACCCCAGGCATACAGCAACAGGCCGCCTGAGTGAGCTGAATCAGCCACAGACAACCATGTGTGGGACTCTGAGGCCGCACGATAACTTCGTAAGGTTGATTTTAAGAAATGCAAAAGGCGGGCTGAGCCCCAGGGGCGTAAGTGGTTGAGTGCGGGACTGCAGCCCGCGGGCTTGGCGGTTCAAATCCAGCGGTTGTGGCTCTCAGGAGCGACACTGGGTAGCTCCCACGACCACCAGAGGTAGTGACGCCCACAAACAAAAACAAAACACACAAACAAAAAAAGAAATGCAAAAGGCTTGAATGTGAGTGGAACAGAGGGATTAGAAAAGACAAATCCTGAGCTGAGCCCCGGTGGCGTAGTGGTTGTGCGCGGGACTGCGGCCCGCTGGGATGGAGGTTCAAGTCCAGCTCACAGGAGCAAAGGCTGGGCCTCCCACTCCCACCACCAGGGCAGTGATGCCTAAAAAAACAAAATGAAAAACTAGAAAAGACAAATCCTGCGAGAGAGAGGGTGTGGGAGGGTCGAAGTCCAGCTCCTGGAGGTGAGGCTTGTGGAACACTTGTAGCAGATGAGGCACAGCTGACCTTCTGTGGCCTGGAAAGTCGGATGGAAGGACTTCCCACGACCCCATGGGAAGGAAAAGGTGGACCACAGAAGCCAAGATCCCTGAGGGAAGCATGAGTGGTCTGTTGCCGCCCAAGGGAGAGTAGTCGTAGTCCATGGGCTCAAGGGAGCCGACAGACTCCACGCTGGGGAAATAACAAGGATTCTACCCACGTCCCAAAGGATAGAGCTGTGGCTCCAAGGGACTTCCCAGCCGACATCTGGGACAGCGGAGGGCCCTTGCACAGCTCCAGCCAGCATCTCCACGTGTGTGCCACCTCGGCACCTTTCCCGTTGTCTGTATGCCTCTGCATGTCCATAGGGGAGGCCCTTCTCCACATGGCTGCCTGCTGCTGTGGAGGAACTCTTCCCCCTGCTCTCTGCGGGTCAGAGAGAGCAGGGTGTGTTACACGCACACTCGCAGCAGGGCCGCGTGGGAAGCAAAGAGCGAGATCCGTTAGGGCAGCCACATCCTGCCTCTTGTTCTGGCGTCGGGCTGTACCTCTGCATGTGCTGGGGTAGGGCCGTACTGTCCCTGTGCACAGATGCCCTGCCGTCCGTCAGCAGCCACCCTCACCAGGGTATCTCTCGGGATGCTTGTGCTGCGGGAGGCTGAGGGAGAACAGGGACATGGGGGTGGGAACAAGGACGCAGGGGCCTGAAGCGTTAACAGAGGCTGTCTGAGCTGTGGCCAGAGTGTGTGGCCACGCAATGAGCTGAGAGTGGTGTAGATTTGGTTGACTCCCCTCAGCACTGTACAGGGCAGTCACTGCAGAGCCCAGGACTGGCCCACCCAGGGGCCTTGGCAAGTGACTGGTCCATCAGGTACCCAGCGAAGGGCGAGCCAGGTGCCGAGGAGCCAAGAGACCAAGTTCGGGGTGAAGGTGGCTTTCAGGCTCGGTTGGCAGTGACAGGGAGGAGCATAGAGATGCCAAGAAGTAGGTCCTAACTCAGGAGAAGCACGTTGGCCTGAGGTGCCTGATTGCTGGGCTGAGAGTTGAGAGCTGGGATTCGGTCCTGCAGCTGGCAGTGGTCCAGGAACAGAACTAGTGATAGTGGAAGGATGCCTCAGGGGAGGGGGTCAAAGCAGACAGTGGGAGCCCTGACAAGCAGGCCCTTCCAGCCCAAGGGAGTTCTGCCTCCTGCCCACCCCAGTGACTCGTGTTCCCGTCAGCACGTTCCCAAGTGACCGCAGTCTTCCTTTTGACCTGGTTCCACAGGCCGGCCGTGGCTGTCCTGAGGCTGCGTGCCCCCAAGTGGGGAGCAGCCTGCGGCCCCACAGCAGCCAGCCAGCTCGGGCAGACGGGCAGCTGCCGGGAGCAGGAATGGCCAGGGAAGGTGCCCCATCCTGTCCCACCTGCCCCTCCTCCCCACACTGTTGCGCTTCCTCTGCAGTACGACGAGCATGTCATCAGCCCAAAGGAGTTCGTCCACCTGGCCGGCAAGTCCACCCTGAAGGACTGGAAGCGGGCCATCCGCATGAACGGCATCATGCTCCGGTGGGTCTGCGCCACGGCCTGGCCTCTGAGCCTCCTCCACTCCCTGCCCGCCCCCACCCCAAGCCTCTCAGCTGTCAGTCAGTCAGTCAGGCTGCATCCTGTCGGCAGCGAACTGTGCCCCTACAGAGCAGCTCAGTGGACCTCCCCGAAGTGAACCAGACTCCAGGGGACTGGGGCCCTCAGACTCCACCTGCTTGTCCCTGCGCCCCCCTCCACGGGGCGTCCTCCAGTGGGACACGCTGGGGGCCAGTGCAGACCAGGCAGAGGGGGACTGAAGTGCACAGTGGTTCCTGTGGGGCCAAGGCCTGACCCCATCCCATCAGAGCCCCGCCCTACTGCCATCTGCTCAGACTGAGGCTGCGAGTGACCGTCCCCACCCTGCAGGAAGATCATGGACTCTGGGGAGTTGGATTTTTACCAGCATGACAAGGTCTGCTCCAACACCTGCCGCAGCACCAAGATCGACCTGTCGGGTGCCCGAGTGTCCCTCAGCAGCCCCACGGCGGCCGAGTACCTCCCCCTCACCCCAGCAACGGCAGACGGTACCTCTGCGCCCCGTCCCCATCCCCGCCCTGTGCGCACCTGGGTGTGCTGCTGGGTGTGACTGTCACAGCCCTTCTACAGATGGGGGCCAACATATGTGTGTGTGTGTGTGTGTGGTCTTTGTGTTATCATGGACATGTGAGCACATGGGTGGTCCATGTCTGTATATGTGTGGCATGTGTGTCGCGTCCTGGGCATGTCCTTGAGTGCAGGCCGGCGTGCGGCTGCCCTCCTCCCAGTGGGGCTTGACGCTGACTCAGGAGGCTGTGGGACAGAGCATCTTATTTCTCACTAGAGTGAGGATGTGGTAGAGATGTGGCCTCGGCTTCTGGTGGCACTGTGACCAGTGTGTGTGTCTGAGTCCAAGGCCAACCAGTCCTCTCCTGTGTCTGGGGAAGGCTTAGCGGCTCACGTGCGCCTGTCTGTTTACAGTTAATGGTGCCCCTGCAACCATCACCATCGAGGCCTGTGAGGACCCTGGAGACTGGACCACAGCCATCGGGGGTACACTGTCCACTGGTGCCCTTGGCTGGGAGAGTGGGGTTTCCTGGGGGTGAGGGTGGAGTATGGGGAGCCATGCCTGCTTCCCGGCGTTCTTCCTGGCTCTGCTCTCCTTCCTCCTTAGAGGACACATTCGCCTTCTGGCGGGGCCTGAAGGACGCTGGGCTCCTGGATGAAGTCATCCAGGAGTTCCACCAGGAGCTGGCGGGGACCATGAAAGGCCTGCAGCTGCGTGGCCAGGACCCCCCGCTGCAGCTGCGAGGTGAGGCCCGCAGCTGGGGGCACTTGGAGCACCTGTGCTAGGCACGAGCCCCCAGCCCCCTCCAGGTGTGACTGAGCTGCCTGTCCTCTCTCAGACGCCATTCTCCTTAACAACGTGGTGCAGAACTTTGGCATGCTGGACCTGGTCAAGAAGGTGCTGGCCAGCCACAAGTGCCAGATGGACCGCTCCCGGGAGCAGTATGCACGGGACCTGGCAGGTAGGGGGCGCTGGGCTCTCCTCCGTGTGGGAGCTAGAGGGGACCCCAGCCAAGGAGAGAGTCTGCAAAAGGTTACAGCCAAGTGTGATGAGGGGTCATGTGTAGTATGTGTGTGTGATGGGCAGGGGGACGTGCGCGTGCGTGTGTGCATGTGTGTTCAGAGGCATGTCCATGAACAAGAGTGGTCAGAGGCGTGTACGTATTTGTGTGTGGTCAGGCTGTGCGTGCTTACGTACTAGTGGTCAGAGGCATCTGCACGCGTGCCCCCCTGATGGCCACCCCCCTGCAGCCCTGGAGCAGCAGTGTGATGAGCACCGGAAGCGAGCCAAGGAGCTGAAGCACAAGTCCCAGCACCTGAGCAATGTGCTCATGACGCTGACGCCCGTGTCCTTGCCACCGCCTGTGAAGCGCCCTCGGCTGGCACGTGCCACGTCAGGGCCAGCCGCCATGGCCTCCCAGGTGCTGGCGCCATCCACACAGATTGCCCTTGCCCAGGGTGTGCCCATCTCCCAGCTGGCCAGCGTGCCTCTCAGCAAAGTGGTGTCAGCTCTGCCGGCACCCCCCCTGAGCAAGGGGCCCCCTCAGGCTCCGCCCGCCAGCGCCCCTGCCTCCCCGCTGCTGGGGGGCTACACGGTGCTGGCTTCCTCGGGCACTCCCTTCCCCGGCGCTGTGGAGGTGCATCCTGATGCGCCAAGCCTGACGGTGCTGAGCACGGCCGCCCTGCAAGACGGCAGCACTCTGGTCAAGGTGGTGAGTCCGCTGCAGCTGCTGACACTGCCCAGCCTGGGCCCCGCTGTGCAGAATGTGGCCCAGCTGTCCCCTGGGGCGGTGGCCACCCCAGGGACTGAGGAGCACACAACCACCATTGAAGTGGCTGCAGTGGCAGAAGACCATGAGCAGAAGTAGCAGAGACGGCAAGGCCTCTGGTGGTGGTCCACTGGGCTGCGTCTCCTGGGCCCAGGCCGGGGGTGTGGCAGAGGGCCCCAGGGGCTGCTGAACCAAAGAGGAGACCCTCCGGCAGAGAAGGGCACACAGCTGCCTGTTCACTCGGCCTGCAGGCTGCCACCACCCGCCCTGGGTAAGCAGGTGTTCCCACCTGTGACTTGATGCTGTTTACACATGGCCCCGAGCAGAAGGCGGGCCGGGGCTGGGCCAGGGGGTGGGGTCAGCAGCGTGCCTGCCCGGCGGACCCCGTGGGATCCGAGTCGGCTCAGGGAGGACTTGATGACTGACGTGTCTTGGGGGTGAGCCCAAGTGTCTGCATTGGATCCTGTGGATTCGGTCCTCCCGTCGGGGCAGTTTGGCTGCGCCCTCCACCTGCACACACGTCTCTGCACACCCGCGCCTCACGTGTTCACATGAATCACTTAGGCTTTTACACCGAGTCAAATGTATGCATTTTCAACCAAAACAAAGCTGAATACCTGCCCCAGCCCCAGCCCCATTCTGGCTTCAGGTGCCCCAAGCAGAGTGGCTCAGAATCTGGACCCTCGGGGCTGGACCGGCTCCATTCACCCACGGCCCTGGCCGGGGCCTCCAGCCTGAGGTCACAAGCAGAGATGATGTAGTGGGGAGGCTTCAGGAAGGTACAGTGCCTCTGAGCCCCAGGATGGCTCTGGATCCACCCTGGCCACTGCTTAGGGTCCCTGTCTCCACGAGGCCCAGTGTCTGGTGGGTGGCAGGATCTACGTGTGGGGCTCCTGAGCTGTCAAAGCGGGGACTGAGCCTTGTCACAGCCCCTGCCTGGCTCTGTGGGCCTTGCTGACAGGCAGTGGCCGCAGGTGTTTCCTATTGCCCACGTGGTCTAGGGCCATCGTTCCTCCATCTGGTCACCTTCCCGCCTGCTGAGAGCCCTGTGTCCATGCTCTGTGACCTGAGGGCCCTGTCCCACAGGGAGATGCTGCAGGTGCAGCGCCCTTCACTGTGCCGCGTACCCACGCATTCCTGAGACCCACCTTGTTCTCCTCAGACAGCCCTCTGCTTCAGGACATCTGGGTGAGCGCCAGGGGCAGCCTGTGGCCCCGCCTGCCCAGCCCCAAGTCTGCTGAGACATCCAGCCCAGCATGCAGTTTGTCCATCAAGGAGGCTCAGGCCTGGCGGCCTTCCTAGGGAGCTGCCTGCACACCCACCCACCTCCGACCTCACCCCTGGGTGGGCAGGGGCCTTTCTGAGCACGTAGAAATTGGGTTTGCAGTGGAACTCAAGATGGCTGGTGGCCCGAGTTTCTGGAGGAGGGGGCTGGAGTCGGGCTTGAAGCTCCAGTGCCGGGGCAGCAGGCGCTCGGGGCCCCTTTGTACTCGGTTTTGCTGGGATCTGTTTGGCATTTTGGTTTCAAATAAATACATCTTTCCTAAACACCGTGCCTCTTGCAGTGGGAGAGTGTGCCCATAGGGCAGGGCACTCCCAGACAGCCTGTGCCTGTAGCTACCTGTGAGTGCCACT
This sequence comes from Nesogale talazaci, assembly GCA_004026705.1. Taxonomy (NCBI): domain Eukaryota; kingdom Metazoa; phylum Chordata; class Mammalia; order Afrosoricida; family Tenrecidae; genus Nesogale; species Nesogale talazaci. Next base: position 27,841 of record PVJH01004294.1, read on the forward strand.
GCGGGAAGGTGTGGTCCCCTGACCGGGCCCTTGCAGCTGAGCTGTAATTCTGGCCCCTCCCCTCAAATGCTGTCCCTTAGGCCCCAACACTCACCTCTGCCCAGCTGGATGCAGGCGCATGGCCGTGCTGACAGGCCGAAGGGACTCAGTGCAACCGGAAGGCGGGGCAGACGTGGTCTCCAGGCCACAGTCCCAATCTGGGCTCCACCCATGAGACGCAGTGACTCTGCCGCCCAGGACACCCTGTGTTCCTCTCTCATGGTGCCTCCACAGGAGCCACACCCCCGCCCTAGCTCACCCTGCTGCGGCTTTTGGCTAGAGGAAGGATGTGGGGGAGCCCCATGCACAGCCCACAGGGACTGGTTCCTGGGAGGCTGAAAGGCAGCCCTGGGGGCTTGTTTGGGAGAGTGGAGGGCTGGTGAGAGGGGAATTGAAGGGCTGGTTTGGAGGGGCCGGCCCAGGGTGGTCCTGGTGGCCATTGTACCTGGAGACAAGCTGGACATGCAGAAAGAAGAAGCCCCAACCAGCTCCCAGGAAGTGGTCCAGGGGAGGGGCTGGCAGGCTGGGAAGGAGCCCCTGGAGTGCCCTCTTCTAGTGGGCAGTAGTGGACGGGAAGACATGCTCAGGGCCAGGGACACAGCCTGCTCCCCTCCTTCTGGGTGGGCGCCCTGTCTCTAGGCTACACGCCAGGATGGAGTCTGCCTCCCCCACTACTGGTCAAGCAGGGACTCAGGCCACACTCCTGATCTGCCACTTGGGTTGTTGAAGCAACCCACAGGTCAAAGGGCACTCCACTGGCCTGGGTGGCTGGTGATAGCAGAGTCCAGAGGCCAGCACCTCGGTAGGTGGCTGGTAACGCCCCTTCCTCTCTGGGCCGGCCACTGGCGTGCTGGGAGGGTGCACTAGCCTCTGGTTCTTGAAGAAAGCACCAGGAAGGACCCCAGAGTATCTGGCCAGCTGGTGACCTTGGTGCAACCCTGTCTGGCTGGTCCAGTCCCAGGGCAGCAGGGACTGGCCTCTGCACTAAGGGTCAGAAGCCAGTGCCCAACCAGTGAGTGTGGGCCCAGATGCCGCGTCTGCTCTGGGCAGTGTGGCCCAGCCCTAAGCAATGTGGCCTCCCATCCACACCTTGGCTCACCCTTGGCCCTGACCTTGGGTCTACCCCCCAAAATTTCCTTCCAAGCTCCCTCTACCCCATCCCCAAAGACCCCAGCTCACCCTATGTCCACCACCTCTTCCATCTCAGGAGCCTGTCGGAACCCAGGGAGCCCTGTACCTCCCAACCCCCACCCAGCAGCCTCCCCGTCAGGACTAACTGCTTCAACCCCTGGAAAGCTGGACCCTGCCCCTGTCTTAGGAAAGCGCTCCCAGGGCGCAGAGAGACCTGTCTGGAGGTGAAAGCAGCGCCCTTCTGAAGCATGGCTTTGAGCTTGGTGTCTTGAAGCTGGCGCATGTGTGTGTGTGCGTGCGCGCGTCCAATGGAACAGCTCGGGTTTCCCCCAGTTGTGTGCAACTATGGCAGGCCAGCTGACACCACACAAAGGAGTCAGGGTCAGTTACCATGGCCCTCCTAGCCTGGCTTCCCATGTGACCCACTACGCTTCTGGCCCTCACCGGCCTGAGACTATGGTGCTGTTTGAGAGAGCGTTGTCCTCCATGCTGATGGCCAGGGGTGGGTGGGACTGAGACCTCTCCTTGATGGGGAGGGAGAGGAGAAGACACCATCTTTTGTGGGGTCTAACTGCTGCTTCGGGTACACACTGCCCTCCAATTCCTGACCGCTTTGGTACAAGCAGGAAGACCTGCTGTGGTTCTGGGCATTTGAGACTGCAGACTCAGGACTGGCCCTTGGACTTTGGACAGGACAGCACCCACCACCGTGTGAGATGTTGGCTCAAGCTCCTCCAGGTTTCCATGGGGTGTCCCCGCGAATGGGCAACGGAACATTGTCGATCTCCAACTCCTTGGGCCTAGTTTGGTATCAGTTCTTAAAAATGAAATTAATACCACACCTCACCATAGGGAGGCGGTTTCAGTCCTCGCGTGAGGGGCGAGTTCATGGAATGTCTTGCCAGTGTGGCCCATGAAGGACAGCATAAATAGCTGACGGGTCCTTGGCAGAAGGTAGGTCCCCCACCCCCACCCCGCTCCATGGGAGCCCAACAGATCAGCTTCCGAGTGTCTGAGCTATGCATGCAGCCACCCTGGGAGTGGCCTGGCGCAGCTTCTGAGGCGAGTCACAGCCTCCCTCTGGGCGCCTGGGTGCACTCACGCCTGTGGGTGTATTCTGAGGGTTGGTAAGGAGCTACTTACAAGTTCATGATTGATAGAGCCTCCTGTTTCAACTCACACCCACTTCCATGGGGCCAATTCTGCCTCCAGCACTCTCCATCCCCCGTGTCTGTCTCAGCACCATGCTGTGGACTGAGCCACTGAGCTGGGGGTTTCTGTGGGAAGTACATGGTCTCCCCTAGAGCCAGTGACTGGGGAGGAGTTTGTTGCTGATCCTAGCCCAAAAGGACTGGAACATACAGGGTGGGGGTTACCTCGTTCACTACGTGGGGGCCTTCTCCCTCACTCCCGTGCATGTGTGCTTATTCCTCGCTGGTGTGCCTGGGGTGGGGACGCGCCTGGCATCTTGCCTTCTCTCGACTTTCTGTCTTTGGACCTCGTTATCGTGGGCTCCCACTCAAAAGAGCAAGCGGGTGTGTACAGTGCCTCCTTTTCAAGCCCACTCCCGTGTGACCCTGTCAGCGAGCAGTTGTGTAACCTTCGCCAAAAGCACCACAGACCGATGCTCAACACTGACCGCAAAACAAGAGTGAGGACGCCGGGGCTGGGCATGCCGGAGGGACCGGAGAGGAGGGAGTGGAGGCAATGTGCTACCGATGGACACGCTGTGCAGCCACCCCGAGAAGAGAGGGTGCTGGATGGCTGCAGGGCACCTCGGCCAGGGTCTGTGCCAGCTTCTCCGCACCTCGGGAGAGCAGGGCCAGCCGTGCAGGCTGCCTGCTTCTGCCCCAGCCAGGACGGGCCCTGTGGGGGGGCAATGGGCTCTGCCCCAGGCATCGGTGGGATCACTCTAGGCCCTGTCCCAATCCTGGCAGTCCCATCTGGGATCCTGTCCCTGCCCACGAAGGGTGGGTATGGGTGACCCAGTGCAGCTGGAGCAGCAGTTCTGGGTTCAGAGACTCAGAAGGCTATTTCTACCCAGGCCTTCAGGATCGCCGCTGAGGCATCCACGTGAGGGCAGTAGAAAGCCCTGCATCCAGCCCGCGGTCCGGAGGGCCACTGGAGGCGCTGACGCTCGGCTCCTGAGCGTCCCTGTGACATCTGGTGACAGCTGTTTGTGTCTGAGCTCTGCCAGGCCGTGAACAGGTCCTCACAAACACACCTTGATGTGTGCACACTTGCTCACACGCATGCAGACATAGATGTAGGTTTGCTCAGGAACCACCACTGAGCTTCCAGCACACTTGTGTTTGCTCACGCAGGATGGGCATGGCGTGACGTTCTCTCTCTGGCTTCCTCCGCCTGTGAATGTGACTATCTTCCCCAGGGTCCAGTACGCACCTGTGGCCGTGGGGCCCTGTTTTCTCCTGAAGAATCTGATTACACAGATGCACCACGGAAGAACCACAGTTGACTTACCTAGGGGCCTGCCGAGGGCACCTGAGTTGTTGTGAACTTGGGGCTCCTGTGAATAAGGAGGGCTGGTGACCTGGCAGCTATGCATTGGACTTCACCGCAGTCTTCAAGTCCACTGATGACTCTGCAGGAGGAGACGAGGCTCTCAACTCCCAGCCAGATTTACAGTCCTGGACACGCACAAGGGCAGCTCTGAGATTGGCACTGAGTACACGGCAGTGAGGGATGAGGGAAGCCGTGTGGACAAGGCTGTGCACATAGGCTTTCGTGTCCCTGGGCCCGGACAGGGCCCATTCCGCTGCACAGGTCACTGTGAGCTGCAGCTCCGAGAGAATGGCGAAGCTGATGGCAGAGAGTTCAAGAAGAAAGGAAGTGATGGTGGCAGCAATCGTACAATTATGCCTGATCTAATTGAACCACAGTATCTGTAAGAGCTGCCTATAAAATGGCGGAAAAGTCAAAATGAACTGGAGACCGGTGGCTGCTAATTTATGTGAAGTACTGTTTCATTCCCAACCTTTACTGTGGTGAAATAAAACAGGAAAGTTGCTAGTTTAATCGTTCAAACCAGGGCCATGAATGATGCTCACCCTCATGTCCTTTAGAAATTTTAAATCACTGAAGCAAAAATTTAGTCTGCTTCAAAACAAACACCCAGATCTCTACCACGCCGGACACCCCCCCAATCAAAGTTCAGTCTGTAGACATTTGCATGTTCTGTCATTTCCTGAGGAAGAATCCAAGAGCCTCTGCTCAGGTTCACTCACAACATCAGCCTGTGTGGCAATGCCATTCCCTGGCGCCATCTCTCACGTAGCCAGGCTGCCATTCCTTGGCACCACCTCCCAGGGAGCCAGGCTTCTGCTGCCCAGGCATGTTTGGACCACTGTGAACAGGGCTGCAGTGGACATGGTGTGCAAGAATCTGCTGGGGGGCTGAGCCCCGGTGGCATAGTGGTTGTGCGCGGGACTGCGGCCCACTGGGATGGAGGTTCAATTCCAGCAATGGGGCTGAGCCTCCTACTCCCACCACTGGAGAGCAGTGATGCCACCCCCCCCCAAAAAAAAAAAGATAAAAAAAAAAAAAATCTGCTGGACTCCCCACCTCCACTCTTCAGTGTGTTGTGCTGGGCTCTGAGCCTCAGGCCGGTGGAGTGCCGGGTTTGCAACAGGTTCCAGTTTACAGGGAGACCCTCGAGGCCCTGCGGACTGTCCCCATGGATGAGGCCTCCACTAAGTTCTGCTGACCACTTCAAGGGGAAAGCCCTGGTTTCAGGCAGAGTGTTTGCCAGGATTGCCCTGGCCAGCACGGGGAGGGGCAGCCTTTGATGCAGGTGGGCCTGCATGCCTGGGGCGGGAGGTCTTGAGCACCAATCCTGCAGCTTTTCCAGCCTGTCTTCCCATTTCACTCCCATCATGCCCCTTGGTTCCCTGTCTGAGCTCTCTGGGCGGCTTGGTCACCAGGTTTTCAAGCTGAAACGAATCACCCCACTGGCATTCATCAAACGGATTCCATGTCATGGAGTGCCCTAGCAGAGTGCGGGCCGGAGGCGGGTGTGTGTGTGTGTGTCAGGATCTTTCTGGGGATCTGAACTGCTGACTTTATGTCACCAGGACGATCGTTAGATGCGTGATGGTTGGACACTTCTCTCAAGGGCTGTCTTCATTTTCTCACTGGAATCTTAAGAAAAGCAGTCATTTTTTTTTGAGGGTGGGGGGGCATCACTGCTCTCCGGTGGTGGGAGTAGAAGGCCCAGCCCCACTGCTGGAATTGAACCTCCGTCCCAGTGGGCCGCAGTCCCGCGCACAACCACTACGCCACCAAGGCTCAGCCCTGAAAAGCAGGCATTTTAAGTATTTATGAGGGCTCAGCCCTCCATCAGATTCAATTCTATAAGTTTCTTCTTCCTTGTCCTCATTGTTATTCATGTAATTATTCGTGTCCCTAATTGTGGCAAAAATACACACAAGGGAACATTGTCCAATTCCACAACTGCTACTCGTGTCAGTCAGTGCCCCTGCTTCCACGCTTTGTGCTGCACCGTCGCTTTGGGGAGTCACCGGCAAGTCTGATGTCTTCTTTTTATTGTTTCTGTTTTGTGGTTTTCTTGACAGAGTATTCACATAGACGCTCCCATGGTGAAATCGCTTTGAAAAGGAGTCGCATCATCTCAGTCAGTCTGGTGCTCCCTCCCTGCTCCCACATTCCTGCTCGCTCCCCCGATCCCTATCTCCCACTCCACCTCTATACTTCCTATAAACCCTGCTTCAGTTAATACCTGTAGCATCAACTTCTGTGCTGCACAAACTGGGAAAGCCAACAGAAAAAAAACAAAAGCAAAGTAAAGTAAAGATAAAATACAAAGATTTTGTAAAGCATTATGGCAATATATATACAAATGTGCTTGATACAATTGATATCTGAATTGTTAGGAAAGCTGTAAGATTCCCCCAGTAAAATGATTTTAAAATAAAAAGCATAGGAAGAGATGGGAAGCTGATACCAAGGGCTCAAGTGGAAAAGCGGATATTTGGAGAATGATAGTGGCAGCAGACATGTGAAGGTGTTGGCACAGTATATGTATTTGCGTATTGTGGAAAATCATGTACGAGCCCCCAATAAAATGATTTTAATAATAAAAATAGAAATATTCTAAGGGCTGAGCCCCGGTGGCGTAGTGGTTGTGCGCGGGATTGCGGCCCACTGGGATGGAGGTTCAATTCCAGCAGTGGGGCTGGGCCTCCTACTCCCACCACCGGAGAGCAGTGATGCCCAAAAAACTAAAAAAAAAAAAAAAAAAAAAATAGAAATATTCTAATAAAAAAGCATAGGAAGAATGGAAATAGAAAACACAGGAACAGGAAAAACATGCTGTCACGCTCGAGGCACTGCAATCAAAGGGACAAATAAAATGTGATTTGCTGAATAGAAAAATGATTGACTCCGTAAACCTTCACCTAATTTACAATAAAAAGTTCAAAACTAAAAAAAATTTTTAAAAACTCCCCTAAAACAATAATACAAAGATAAAAATACAAATTACGAGTAAAAAAGGAAAACACCACCATCAATATTTAAGAAGCCAGGAAAGAAATTTTTGTCATGGAACAAGCGAGAAATATTTGATCCTAGGACAAATTCAGTTTGGATCAAGAGAGAGGTTAACTGACCAAGTATCGAGTTCAATCTGGCATAGTCTAGTGAAGTACCATGGGTTTTGAAAGCAAAGCTGTCCAAGATCCTTGGGCCAGAGGGGATCTGCCAGCGGCTTCTTCTGACCAATGCTGCAGATGGGTTTGGACTCCCACTGTCCTCCATTGCCTTCTACCAACTGGGTGTTGACAGTTCAAGCTCTGACACTTCCCTTTGTCACACTGGAGTTTTGTACTTGTCATCCTTGGACCCCACAGGCTGTGTGCTTCTTGTGTGTGCACTTAGTTGACTCCTCACTTAGATGGCCGCGTGTTTGTGTACAAGCCTTAAGATCCCAGACACATAGGTGGCGGAGGATGGCGGCCAGATAGGTAGCTCACGTCGGAGCTCCTGGAGTTGCAATGTAAAACCCAGGATTGATGAATCTATAGGGGAAGCAAGAAGCATAAGTGTTTTGGTTCCCCTCAAGGGAGATAAAAGGGGGCCATCATCAGGGAGTCCAGGAAGGAAAAGAATGTCTTGAAACTGATTCCAGCAGCAATTGTACAATATTGGTTGATATGATTGAACTATGGAATAATACACGTATTAACTCCCACTAAAATAAAATAAGCTGATGGAAAAAAAAAATCCCAGGCTGAGCCCCGGTGGCGTAGTAGCTGTGCGCGGGACTGCGGCCCATTGGGTTGGAGGTTCAAATCCAGCAGCAAGGCTGGCCTCCTACTCCCACCACCAAAGGGCAGTGATGCCCCCACCCCCCCCAAAAAAAAAAATCCCAGGCACTACTTCTACATTGACAGTCAGGCACCATTGCTTTCTTCACCACCCTTTTCTGTAGCACTCTTATCTTCAGTGGCCATTTCATGAAGGTGAGTATCAAGCAGGTCCATGTTATCAGAAGGACCTCTTCTTGGATTGGGGCTAAAGTCCAGTGGGAGCCCAGATCTGATCCATGGGTTATGCATGGCATGACTTTGGTGACCATCTTATGACGAAAACAAAGCACCGGGAGACCAACTACAACAGTACAAACCAACCAGCAAACAAACAAGAACAACAGGCAGGAAAACAAAAACCCACAGAAAGAAAGAAAAACCGTAGTCAACAATCTTCTGGGGGATGAGGTGATGCGAGCATCAGCAGTGTTTCTTATGACACAGCATTTCGGACATGGACCCGCCCTGGAGCTCTTTCTATGGAGTGTTCACCTGTCCTAAGGTTGGGACATCACGCTGCGTGTCCGAGAAGAAGCGCTGACATTCTGGCTTGGAGGTTTGGACAGCCGGTCCTGAGAGAGGCGTGTGGTGTGAGGTAGGGTGGGAGCCGTGCCCGGACCCCGAAGTTGGTTCCGTTTGTCCTAGCACCTTGTGCTCCGAACACTGGCCTCTCCCTGACTGGGTGCTCTGTTTCCCACCAGCTGACCAGCAGTAGGATCTGGACGGACCGATGCCCTTGTTGTCCACTTGGCCATTCCCTCGCGTTATTTGTGAGGAAGACAGCTTCGGGGGGAATGTCGGGCACCCTGAACGCTCTTGCCACCCTAGTCACAGAGCAGTGGGCCCTGGGGGGTCAGCCAGAGAGGCTCAGGGCCCAGGGTAGAGGGCCAGCTAGGAGAGTGGGCTTGAGCCTCTCACAGCAGGGCCAGGGGACGCCACTGCCCCTGCTGCATGGGAGGGGGAGTGACCGGGCGAGGCCACAGAGGATGATGCACTGGACCTGGTCCAGCCTGGGTCACCTGTCCCCTAGGTCATTCCTTAGCCATCTGCATAGGTCAGGCAGCCATGAGCTTAGGATCTGGTCTGAGGGGAGAGGTGATTGTGCTGAAGAGGGATTGGGGGAGAAGCTGGATGGGCTGGAGATGGGAGGGGCTCCAGGGAGGGACAATGGCACTGTCTCCCCCGTGAGGCAGACATCTTCAGGGCTTCTGATACCATCTGGGACCCCAGCCCACTCACAGATTTCGGCCTCCTCTCTGGGGCAAGGCAGGGGTAGGGTGTGCCCTAGGGCCTATGGTGTGGTGGGGTTAGGGTATTTGAGGTATTACCAGAAGCTGCTAGGATCCAGCTCAAAGGAGTTTTAAGTCACAGGTAAACTGAGGCCTGCCCTCCTCTCCCAAGCTCTGGGGCCTGTGAGTACAGCAGAGACCCATGGGCTGTCCGGGGCCTCTCCCGGGATGGGCAGGCTGGAGGACAAGGCCTGAGGGGACAGGGTGGGAGCTGTGCTTCCGAGTGAGGATGGGGAGGGTGGGGCCTCTGTGGTTTTTCAAGGAGGGCACCCCGGGTGGGGGTGGGGGGTGGATCCCGTGGCTCTTTTCTTCATTCCACATCATAATTTCAGACAAAACGAGGAAAACAACCCCGTCCTCTCACCTAGAGTCCAGTGACCTCTGTCCAGGGTTCTGCGGGCTGGCAGATCGGGGCTGTGTCCAGAGATCCGGGTGGGCACGGCCTCCCTTGGCCTTGGGAACTGCGGTCACTCCCTGAGGTCCCGGAACCTTCAGGTGTGTTCTGTCTGCAGGGCTGCCACAGCTGCTCGTGGCTGCCGCCTCTGCCGCTGGCTCCCATGGAAGGCGGCTCTTCCGAGCGGGTGAGGTGATCACACGCGTATCTTCCCAGGCAGAGCTGTGCAGGTGACAGTCCAGTAACAGGAATCCCTGCAGGTTGAGGAGAGGTGCTCTTGGAGGTCCCTTGGAGAGGCCTTCTGACCCCATACTACTTCTCACACAGACACGCCAAGTCCAAGCTCACTGCCGTCACGGTGATGCCAAGTCATGGCACCCTAGAGGGCAGGGCAGACCTGCCAACTCTGCAGGAACAGAAAGCCTCTCGCTCTTCCTTGAAGCACTACTGCTATCAAAAAGCTGACCTTGGCTGAGCCCCGGTGGTGTGGTGGTTGTGCTCGGGACTGCGGCTCACTGGGTTGGAGGTTCAAATCCAGCAGCAGCTCTCCAGGAGCAAGGCTGGGTCTCCTACTCTCACCAGGGCAGTGATGCCCACAAACAAGCAAACACCAGAGTGGTGTCCACTGAGCAGTTCCGAACAGCAAGTGCAGTCCCAGCGGTCCGCGGCCCTCGGCCTCCATGTTTCCTGTCCAACCTTATTTCCCTTCCTGCCCCTTCCTGGGCTTTTGACTTTGTTTGAACAATTGCTCCTGGGTGCGGGTGGGGTGGGGGCCACCTGTCATGCCTTGCCATTTGATAGAAAGTGGGGCACGCTGACCCGGGGCGGGCATCGCGTCCTTAGGAGAGGGTCTAGCTGGTGGTTGGACCAGCGCTTCCTGAGGTTTGGTCAGACCCAGGAGTCTGCTTGCAAAATGTCAGCTCGGTGGCTGGTGACAAGAGGCCTCTCCCCCCTGACGTGGTCTACCTACATGGAAGCTGCAAACCAGAGCCAGGAGAAACTAGCCCCTCTGGGCCCAGGGTCTGGGCCTGGAGGGCATTTCTAGCTTCCACGATGCTGCAGTGGCCCACTACACAGGAGGCAAGGTCCCTGCAGGGCCAGACGCCTGTCACAAACTGTCACCACTGTGCCTCGGAGACCTCCCTGAAGAGGGGGATGGCGGTGGCACCGGCACGGGCAGGCAGTGGGAGGCCCCACCGTGCTCCCAGAGTCCCCAGCTCTTCCTGCTCTGTGCCCAACATCGGAGCCCCCTCTGGGCTCCGGCAGGGCAGACATCTTTTGCTGTGAGCCTGGGGGCACCTTTCCAGGGCTCGGACGTGACCGCCGGGTGGACCACGGCTCCCCACCCCCGCCTGCCTTAGGCCCGGACGCCCCGGATCCTGGCCCCGCCCATGCTCCGGTGACCGCCACTCAGCAGCCTTGCTGGGCGGTGCGTCTCCGAGACCTTACCTGCCTGGGGCCTGGCTTTTCCATCCGGAATCGGGGAGGCCCCGGGCGCCCAGCAGCAGCCCAGCAGCCACTGCCCCACGCCCGGGCGCCGGGGCGGGAGGCCGGGGCCCGGGGCGGGGTGGGGGTCCTCTCCCCGCAGGGCGCGCCGCGGGAGTCGCGGGAGGCCAGCCGAGCCGGGCTGGGAGACGAGCTGTCACTTGGGGGCGGGGATGGGGCGGGCACGGGCGGGCCTCGCCGCTGGGGAGCGGGAGTCGGGGTGGGGGCGGGGCGGGGGGCAGTGAGGTAATTTCCGCGATCTGGCGTCAGAGGTTTGAGTCACTCCAGGGGCAGAATCGAAAGTGATCGCTCAGCGCGGGGCGGGGTCCCCGGGTGCGACCGAATGGGGCGCCATTCAGCAGCGGTGGTGGACAGCGGCGGGGGCGCCGCAGGGTAAGCTCTCGGAGGTGGAGTCGGGGGGTCTCCGCTGGCAGGCAGCCACTCCGCCGGCGCCCTCCCGGGAAGGTGCCTTCCTGGGCCCTGCAGCAGCGCTGGGTCGGAGGCTGGGGGAGAGCAACGGGGGGCAGCGCCCCGCTTAGGGGGCTCATGGGCACGGAGGCCCGGAAACCCAGAGCCCCGCGGGGCGCAGACTCACTGAACCGAGCTGGCAGACGCCCTCCACAGCCGGATGGCAGGAGCCCGGCCCCGCCCCCTGCAGACCCCTCCCCTCAGTCCAGCGCAGCCTTCTGAGTGGGCACCGAGAGCGGCCAGTGTGACCTCAGGGCTTCCAGCCCCAAGCCCATGAGTCTGGACCACGCCGGCGTCAGAGCGCCGATTGGGGGTCGCAAAGACCCGCTGCAGGGGTGGGCTCCGAAGTTTCCAGTGTAGCCGGGCTGTGCTGACAGCCATGTCATTAAAGGACGATTAGTGTGTGTGTGTGTGTGTGTGTGTGAGGTTGGGGGGTCTAGGGTAGGGGGGGCGAGGTTTTCCTAGAAAGTTCGCCGGGACTAAACCGGAATTGTTTGCAGGAAGTTGACTCCCCTCCCCCACTCCATCTTGGGACATCCACAGTGCAGCAGGAAGCCTATGGGTGTGGGGTGACCAGAGCAGGGTCAGCCCCCGTAGTTCCTGTGCTGTTGCGTGGGCCGGCCTGGGCCCCCTCCAGCTGTGGGGTGCAGTATCCTCTCTGAGAAAAGCGCCCGAGCGCCTGTATCCGGCAAGCAGCAGACTCCACGCTCCCCACCCAGAGCTGGGGTGCTGAGTGGCCCAGGAGCCAGTGCCACCTCCGCGTGCTTTCCGCATCCACGGCACCCGCCCTCCCCAGCCCAGCCCCCTTGCTGGCTGTCTGAGGAGGCCCCGGAGACCCTCGGAGGTGGGGGTGGCGGGGTCAGAGTCCATGGATGCCATTTCCTCCAGACTGCCAGTCCTGCGGCCTCCATCCTGTCCAGGTGCCTCTGGCCCTGAGCCTGCTTCCTTCCCTCCCAGGGGACCAGCTGAGCCTGGGAACCTCGCCTGCGCCCGCCGCAGAGCCAGGCCAGGCCCCAAGATGGGGTCCTTGGCACAGGGCCCCGTGCCTGTCAGCCCCGCAGCCAGCAAGGTGCCCTCCTTGACTGCCCTGCGCAAGAAGGTGGACCTGCATCTGGGCTGCTCCCGCTGCACCCAGCGCCTAGACGACAGCACCTACCTGCTGCGTGACGCCGGCGAGCACAGCTGCCCCCGGGAGCTCCTGCTGGCGCGGTGCAGGGCCTATGCCTGGCGTCACACCTGGCGCCAGGTGGGCCGGCGGCCCGGCTTTCCTCGGCCCGCGCGCTACTTCGTGTGCCGCTACTACAGCCCTGGGGCGGGCTGCCGGCGCCACCGCAACCGCTGCACGTTCGCCCGCAGCCCCGAGGAGGCGCTGGTCTGGACCTTCGAGCGGGAGCACAACATCCCCCGCCTGTGGCTGAAGGCGGCTGTGCAGGGTGGGGGTACCGGAGCCCCGCCAGGCCCCCACAGTGCAGCTGACACGTTTCGGGCCGAATTCGGGGGCCACTTCCAGCTGCTCTGCTCTGGGTGCTTCCGGCGCCGCCCGCCCCGCCTCTGTCGCCTGGATACTGGCGCCCAGTGCCCAGAGCACAGGGCCTGCCGCCCACTTCTGGCCCACGTGAGCCCAGGCGAGAACAAGCAGCAGGTGGTGGAGGTGCGGCCACAACCCAGGCTCAGGCAGCCGCTGGCCTACTGCAGGTTTGTGGCACAGGGACAGCCATGCCGGCACGGGGTGTCCCACTGCCAGTATGCCCACAGTGACATAGAAATGGCCGTGTGGGAGGCCGAGCGGCAGAGCGGGTTGAGGCGTGAGGACCTGCTCTCGGCCCCGGTTGCTGGGAGTGACCAGCCCACGGCACCCCCTGGTGAGCCCCCTGAGCTCCAGCTGTACTGTCGAGTCTGTCTGCTCACCTGTGGCTCCCTGGAGGCCTTCGAGAACCACTGCGCCTCACCGGAGCACGCCCGCATGGTGGCCTTTGACCCAGCCGTGCCCTGGCAGCACCGAGCCCCGCCCCCTGGGCTCTCTGAGTTCCAGCTGTGCCCCAGGTAAACACAGTCTTGGCGAGGGTGAAGGCACGCGGGGACCCTGCCCTGGCCTACAGAACCTGGCCTGTAAAACAGGCTGAGACTCCGGAGCTGGGCTTTGTTGGGGATACCTGGTGCACGGGACAGGTGAGGCCTGGGCTCCCCAACAGTGTGGGGGCCTCTGGGCCCCGATGGCCTCTCCCGCCCCCAGGCCGGACCTCTGCGAGTACAGGGAGGCCTGCACAAAGGCGCACTCAGCGCAGGAGCTGCAGGAGTGGGTGCAGCGGGCACAGACGGCCACTCTGCGGGAGCAGGCAGCCTGGCAGGAGGGGCTGGTGTCCTACCAGGCTCGGCTGCTGGCCGACTACCAGCGCAGCAGCAGCGAAGTCCTTGTGGTGAGCCCCAAGGGGCCACGGGGTGGCGGGTAGGGCGGCGGCTACTGAGCGCCCTGCTGACTCCCAAGCCCCTTGCAGCTGGCCGAGACTGTGGACGGCGTGTCCGTCTCGTGCGACCAGCCGCTGGTGCACGAGGCCCAGGAGAGGACCATCCAGCACCGCTGGACTTTCCACATCCACTCTGAGGTGAGGAGGCCTCCAGGTGGGCAGCAGCCCCTCTGCCGGTTCCCCAGCCTGCCTCGTCTGCAAAGGCAGGTGGTTGCCATGCCTTGCTCCTCCCCTCTGTGGGCAGCACCTGGCTTGGGGTGCCCACAGGGGCCCCTTGGCAGGGTCTGCAGAGGGTGACTCGAGGTTCAGAGTGGGCGAGCTGGCGTTGGATGGGCCCCGGCACTCACTGCTGGTCTCCTTCCCCAGGATCCACTGCTGCACGTGGCCTTGCTCAGACAGGAGCTAGGGGCAGACTTCTCCCTGGTGACGGGCCAGTCGCAGCGCCTGGGCCAGCTCTATGCCCAGGGGGTGCACTTTTGCATGCCTGACTCCCCAGCCGACTTCCAGGTGGGCGTGTGCGTGCGGGGGGCCTCCTTCGGCACCTTTGAGCAGTGGGTGGTCTTCGACTTCGGGCGCCGGCCGGCCCTGCTTCGAAAGCTGCGACTTCGGCTGGGTCAGGTGCATGACCTGGGGCTCCAGGTGCCCCCGGCGCCCAACACCCCTCAGCAGCTGGAGCGCTGGCACACTGGCAACCGCCAGGTGGTGCCCAGTGTAGAGCGGACGGCGGAGCAGCTGGCCTTGATGGCTAAGTACAAAGCGCCGGCCCTGGCCCTGGAGTTCTGCAGCAGGGGGCCTGATCCAGGGCCCCTCACCTGTGACAACTACCGGCAGCGGATGCACCAGTTCCTGTATGAGGAGGAGGCCGTGCAGCAGCAGCTGGTGGCCAAGTGAGTATGGGGTGTGGACTGTCGGGAGGGACGGCGCCAGGGCTCTGAGCTGACCGGGCCGGGTCTCCCCACAGGCTGAACCTGAGGGCCCACGTGTCCCTGAAGATGGCGCTGCAGACTCCAGCCGTGGGCCTGCTCCTCGCACCGCCTGGGGCGCTCTATGCTGAGGTCACCCTGCCCACCGCCCTGGCGCCAGACACAGACCAGGGCTTCCTGCTTGGCCGGGCGGTCAGCACAGCCCTGGTGGCCCCCGTGCCGGCACCTGACCACACGGTGTTTGAGGCGCGTGTGGAGGCCCGGGCCGGTTTCCAGCAGTCCCTGTGGCTGCTTCTGCCCGCCCGCTGCTGCTCGGTCCTGGGGCTGCAGCCGGAGACATGCCCTGTGCTGGAGGTGCAGTTCCAGGTCGACCCCATGACCTTCCGCCTCTGGCACCAGGCGGTGGATGCACTGCCCAGGGTGCCGCTGGTGCTGCCTGACCTGCCAGCCTGTGCCTGCCCCGAGCCCCGTCCCGCCCCGCCCACCCTGCGTGGCAACAGCAAGCAGAAACTGGCAGTGGCACTCATTTCCGGCTGCGCCTCTGCCCAGAAGCCCACCCCCCCGCTGCTGATCTACGGCCCCTTTGGCACGGGCAAGACCTACACGCTGGCCATGGCCTCCCTCCAGGTCATCGGGCAGCCCCACACGAAGGTGCTCATTTGCACACATACCAACAGGTGAGCGGCCCCAAGGCCCTCTTCCAGGGGCCAGCTGGTCTGTGAGTTCTGCGACTGGGCCAACAGGCTCTGGGGCCCGGGGCCTCTGCTGCCCTGGCTCTCGACTCTTGCAAGGGCCTGAGCAGAGGCTGGGCGGGAGGCAGGCTGTGTGCCCCAGGCATGGTGGCTCTGCATAAACTTGACCTGAACAAGCTGGCTTTAGACGCGGTGTCTCTGAATGAGGTGGCAATGAACGCAGTGACCCTGGTCATGGTCAGTGTGGCTGGGCGGACACTTCCTGGGGTCTGTTTGTTTACTAAGGAGGCTGCAGTGACTTCCTTCTGAGCCCGTCCTCTCTCTCTGGCTGCTGTCCCAGTTTCAGTGCTACAACAAACCGGGGCTCTCCCTTCCCTCTCAGTTCCTTAGCATTACTGACCTCTGGGGCTCCCCCTTCTCTGGCTGAGGGAAGTGGTTGTGGGTGCTGCTAGGGTCAGCTGGGGCTGCGCGGGCTCCTCAGGGGGGCCAGGGCAACTCCAGCAGCTCCCTCCCAGCCTTTCTCCCTTCCTCCTCTCCCTCTGGTTGCTGAGGGTCCTGTAACAAAGTTACAGCGACCAGGACACTGCCCCTCCAGCCCCCAGGCCAGAGTGCTCAGCATGTGCATGGGTGGCTGCAGGAGAGGGCCTGCCTTGGGGTCTCTCTCCAGCTTAGGCACCGTGGGCAGGGGCTGCGTCATCTGGACCCCTTCACAGGCCCTGCTGGACTCTGTGCCTCCCATGAGGTGCTGGCCACTGGCACTGGGACCCACTCCAGGATGATCTCATGGCAAGGCGCACAAAAGACTGCTCCCCTGCGGCTGGGCTGCACGTGCAGCTCCCCAGGGCTTGATGGGAGCGTGCAAGCTTTTGCTGAGCTCAGGGCCACCTGCAGCCTCTCTGGACAACCTCAGGCCCCGGCGGTGACCCTGCTCCCAATCCGACAGACAGACTTCCCAGTCTTGGGACTATGTCTGACTTGCTGCTGTGTCCCCGCCCCCCGCCCCCCGCTGCCCCCATACCTGCGGCCCTGACCCCGTCACCCTTCCCACAGTGCGGCCGACATCTATATCCGGGAGTACTTCCACAGCTACGTCAGCCACGGCCATCCCGAGGCCACGCCACTGCGGGTGATGTACCACGACCGCCCCCCCAGCCAGACGGACGCGGTCACGCTGCGGTACTGCTGCCTGACGGAGGACCGCCGGGCCTTCCGCGCGCCGACGCAGGCCGAGCTGCAGCAGCACCGAGTCGTGGTCAGCACCACATCGCAGGCGCGTGAGCTGCAGGTGCGTGCTGGCTTCTTCTCACACATCTTCATCGACGAAGCCGCCCAGATGCTGGAGTGCGAGGCCCTGACCCCGCTGCGCTATGCCACGCCGCGCACACGCCTGGTGTTGGCCGGCGACCACCTGCAGGTCACACCCAGGCTGTTCAGCGTGGCCAGTGGCCAGGCGGCTGGTCACACGCTGTTCAACCGCCTCTTCCTGCACTACCAGCAAGAGGCGCACGCCGTCTCCCGGCAGAGCCGCGTGGTCTTCCACGAGAACTACCGCTCCACCCAGGTCCTCGTGGCCTTTGTCTCCCGCCATTTCTACCTGGCGCAGGGCAACCCCATCCACGCCAGCGGCAAAGTCCCGCGCCACCCCCGCCTCTACCCACTCATGTTCTGCCACGTGGCGGGCAGCCCCGAGCGGGACATGTCGCAGACATCCTGGCTCAACCCGGCGGAGCTCCTCCAGGTGACCGAGACAGTGCAGGAGCTCTACGACACCTGGCCCCCCTGCTGGGGCAGCCGGGAGCAGCGGCTCATTTGCGCAGTGTCCCACGGGGCTCAGGTGAGCCGAATACGGTTGGCGGGGCTTGGGGGGGTGTGTGTGTGTCCGATGGCTGCTCTGCACCTGGCCCTGGCCCTGGGCCACGCTTTCCCCTGCTGGGCGGTGGGCGGGGGGGGGGCACCCCAGGTTCAGCAGCCAGTGCCTTGCCCCTTTTCTGTCCCTGTGGAGACTGGCTGGCTGGCTCGGTGTGTCCTCGGGGTGGGAGGACTCAGGGCTGGGCCCATGGACCTGCTGACTGACTGCACCTCCAGGTCAGTGCCCTGAGGCAGGAGCTACGCAGGAAGCGTTTGGCTGAAGTGTCCGTGGGCAGCTTTGAGATCTTGCCAGGTTAGGGGGGCCCTGGGCCAGGCAGGAGGTGAGCACCACGGCACTGCTGAGGGGTCCCGGGGAGAATGACACATAGGAGCACTTTCCGTACCGGGCTGTTTGCCCCATGTGGGGGCCTGGGAACCCACAACCCTTCCTAGGCTCCTGCCATGGAGGGGTCCCCACCCCTTGGCATGAACTCCCTGAATCCTGACTCCCCGGTATGAGAAGGACCCCATCCCCAGGAGTCACTGCCCACCCCCTATCCTCCCGCATCAGGGAGAGGCTCCCCAGTCCCCCGGCCCCCTCCCCTTGGTGGGAATTGGTCCTTGGACTCTCCTGACCTCCCACTCTCTCCCCCCCAGAGGTCCCCCAGCCCCCGTGACTCCATGACCCCCTGACTCTCCAGCCTCCTAACCACAGACCCCCATGCCCCAGGGCGAGAGTTCCGCGTGGTGGTGCTGAGCACGGTGCACACGGCCGAGAGCCTGCGCAGCCCCGGGGCGCCGAGTCTGGAATTCTTCACGGAGGCCCGCGTGCTCAACACGGTGCTGACGCGGGCACAGTCGCAGGTCGTGGCCGTGGGCGACGCGGTGGCCCTCTGCTCGTTTGGGGCCTGTCGCCGGCTGTGGAAGAGCTTCATCCGAGAGTGCGTGGAGCACCAGAGCACCTGTCCCCAGGACCTGTCTCTGGAACAGATTGAGCAGGGCGTGGCCCAGGTGCAGCGTTGGCCGCGTGAGGACTGGCCTGCTGTGGCCCTGGACAGTGGCGCAGCCGGTGTCCAGGCTACAGAGCTCCCCGCAACCCCAAGGGACACGGCCACCCCAGGGCTGGGGACCATGGGGGAGCAGAAGGCAGTGGGAGCACCAAGGGCCACGGGGAGTCCGGCTGACCAGGCAGCTGCCACGGCACTGGAAGACCTGGAGGACGCCGGTGGCGGCTCCGACTTCTGGCCCTCGGCCTGGGAGCTCAATGCGGAGGACTCCATTCTGCAGGAGCTCCTGGATGAGAGTCGGAACGTGACCGTAACCGTGCGTGAGGACGGGTTGCTGGACACGGTGACTGGGCCGGTAGCCTCGGCCCACCACTACACCAACCTGCCGCCCGCCGAGCTTCGCAGGCTGGCCCGGGCGGAGCCTGAGACCCACCGCCGCTGCACCTTCCTGCAGGAGGCCTTCGGGCAGGCGACGGCCCTGGCGCTGGACGGGGGCACGCCCAGCACCTTCCAGATCAAGGGCCGCCTGAACTGCGGCATGGCCTTCACGGGGGACGAGGTGCTGGTGCAGGTGCTGCCGGGCCCGGAGGTCAGGGAGCCGGATGGCCAGCCACAGGGCCGTGTGCTGGGTGTGCTGAAGCGCTGCCGGCGCGAGCTGACCTTCGTGTGCAGGATGGACAGGTGGGACCCCCGCATCATGATCCCCATCAACGGCACCGTGACCAAGATCTTCGTGGCCGAGCTGAAGGACCCGCTACGGGTGCCCCTCCACCGCCTGCTGCGGGGCCGCCTGCAGCGCGTGGGGCACGAGCGGCTGCCGGTGGAGGCCCGGCGCACACGGCTGTTCTGGGTGCACATCGTGCTGTGGCGGGAGCGCTTCTACTACCCGCTGGGCATTGTCTTGGAGGTCCTGCCCCAGGTCACCAGCTGGGAGAGCGGCCTGCGCGTGCTGGACCTGGAGTATGGCCTGCAGGAGCCTGTCCCCAACCCCACGGCTGCCTCCACGGTGCAGCAGAGGTACCGCCAGGAGCTGGGGCGGGCGCCCGGCCTCCGAGAGGACTGCCGAGGCTTCCTGACCTTCACCGTGGACCCCCAGGGTGCGTGCAACCTGGACGACGCCCTCAGCGTCCGGGACCTGGGTCAGCAGTACGAGGTGGCAGTGCACATCACAGACGTGGCCAGTCTCCTGCCCCGGGACAGCCCGCTGGATGTGGAAGCCCGCGAGCGGGGCACGGCCTTCTATGCCCCCGCCCGGGAGCCGGTGCCCATGCTACCGGCCGACCTGTGCCAGGACCTGCTCAGCCTCCAGCCAGGCCAGGACCGCCTGGCCCTCTCTCTCTTCCTCACCTTTGAGAAAGATGGCGGCCAGCTGAGCGGCCAGCACTTTGCCCCCTCGGTGGTCCGATCTGACCACCAGCTGTCCTACGAGGAGGCTGAGCAGGTGATCCGGGCCCACCCGGGGGCCGAGTGGAAGCCCCCGCCCCATCTGGACACGCTGGACGCCTGTGTGGTGGTCGCCTTCCACTTTTCCCAGGCCCTGCGCCAGCGCCGACTGGGCAGCGCCTGCCACTATCAGCCCCTGGACGAGGAGAGTGTGCCCGGCTTCCGAGCAGCCCACGCCATGATCCAGGAGTACATGGTTCAGTTCAACAGCAGCGCGGCCGAGTTCCTGGTGGGCTCTGAGCGCACGCAGATGGTCACGCCCCTGCGGTGGCAGCCGCCCCCCAGCAGTGCCCGGCTGGACGCCCTGAGTGAGAAGCTCTGTGGCCTGGTCCCCCTGTCGCTGCACCTCCGTCAGCACCTGCAAGGCCACGTCCTCCCCAGCACGAGGCTCTGTCTGCTGGCCTCTCTCTGGAGGCAGCTCCAGCTGGCAGCCCAGACCCAGGACTTCAGGCAGCTGGAGGACCTCATCGCCACCGATGACCTGCACCCCACACTGGCCCCTGCGGGCCTCGAGCTCTGCCGGGCCCAGTGCCGCTCAGCCTTGGGCCGCTCCAGCCTGGGCAAGCAGCAGCCGGCCACACACCACACGCTGCAGGTGGCCTGGTACACCTGGGCCTCCTCCCCCATCCGCCGCTACATGGACGTGGTGCTGCAGAGGCAGCTCCTGCTGGCGCTGAGCCTTGGGGGCACGGCCTACGCAGCCAGGGACATCGACGCGCTCTGCCGGGACTTCGGGCGCCAGCACGCACGCGCCCAGAGTTACCAGCGCCGGGGCTATCGCCTGCACCTGGCTGTGGGCCTGCAGGCCTGCCCCCAGGACAAGCTGGGCTTCGCTGTGGACGTGGAGCCCGGGGCCCGCTGCTTCCGCGTGCTCTTCCCCACACAGAGCAAGAGCCTGCCCGAGCCCTGGCCCTTGCACTTCCGCAGCCTGCAGCTGGCTGAGCCCCCCCAGCACAGGGAAGACCTGCCTGGCCTGCGGCTCCGCTGGCACCGCCGAGTCTACTCACTGCAAGCCAGTGAGTGTCGTGTGCCAGGACCCGGAGCCCTCCTGGACCCGCATACCCGGCCTGTGGCCCCCGAGCTGTGGCGGCGGCTGCTGGGGCTGGTGGAGCAGCAGCGTTGGCTGGAAGCGGCCACCCTAGTCCGGGAGCAGGATGCCAAGGGGCCCTCGTCACGCGAGCTGGGCCGTGTGTCCTGGAGCCGCTGTGGGCACTTCGTGGACGTGGTGCGGGACCTGGGCCCTGGGGATGTGTTGCAGGTGCAGCTGGGCGCCTCCCTGCATCAGGGTCTCCTGACTCCAGCCCTGCAGCTGTGGACCGTGGCCCCGGGGCTCAGTCTGTGTCTGCAGCACATGGGGCAGCCCCGGGACTGCTTCTCAGGCAGCACGCCCCAGGCGCCACCTGACCGCTGTGCCACTGTGGAGGAGTACACCCGCGTGTGGGGCCCTTTCTGCTCCCTGGAGTCGCTCAGCAGCGCGGTGGCCGAGAACGACTCCATCACCCTGCAGCACCTGCCTGTGAGCTGGTTCCCAGAGCGGACGCCGCAGGGCCACCTGCAGGGTGCCTTCCAGCTGGACCTGGCCTTCCTGCGAGAACACAGCCTGGAGGGCAGCTTCAGCCACTCCTACCTCTGTGTCCGGCTGGAGGGGCTACTGGCCACGCCCAGTGCCCAGGAGCCCCTCCACAGCCTGGGCCCCCACCTGGACATCCACCCCAGCACCTACACCTGGGTGGCCCACGGGCTGACCGAGGAGGACTGGGGAGCCGAGGAGGAGCGGGGGCCCCGTCGATGGGTGAGTTTCTACCTCGTCAGCATGACCACCGAGAAGGTCCCCGAGGAGGTGCTGAGGCCCGACACCCTCTTCACCCTCGAAGTGCTGCCCAAGCAGCTTCCTGACCTGTGAGTGAATGCCCAGCCTGGGGGGATATGGGCAGCCCCCCACTCAGAGGGATGTCAGCACCTTTTCCACTCCTCTTTCCCCACCCCACCCCCACCCCCCAGACGCAAAGAGGAAGCCCTGCACCTGCTGAAGAGACTGGACGCGTCCTCCTTGGCGGTCATCATCGCCCTCGGCCTGCCCAGCCCCAAGGCCTCCCACTACCCACAGAGAGGTGGGTCTGGGGTGGGGGGGAGACAGGAAGGCCTCAGAATGGGTTGGTTTCCTGACCCTCAGCCCTGGTGTTGGGCATCTGGGCGTCCTGCTCGTTGCTGTCTGGTGTTGGGTGGTCTGGCCTCCTGCACCTCCTGTCATGGTGTTGGGGTGGCCTGGGCCTCCCATCATCCCTTCCTGCCCCCCTAGGGGCACCCAGCATCTACCTGAGGCGGCGCAACTATGACATGCACAGAGGTCGCCACAAGCTGAACCCTAGCCAGAACTGCGCAGTGCAGAAGGCTCTGCAGAAGAGGTTCACGGTCATCCAGGGGCCCCCAGGTGAGGGCAGTGGGGGGAGGGAAGGGGGCGGCTGGGGCGGGTGCTGCGCTCACCCCTCCTCCCTCTCCTCAGGCATGGGGAAGCCGGACTGGCTTGGGGGTGGGGGGGCAGGACCTTCAGTTCACCACTTGCTGCCCTCCCAGGCACAGGGAAGACCGTCGTGGGCCTGCACATCGTGTTCTGGTTCCACAAGTCTAACCAGGAGCTGGTGCACGACCAGGGCTGTCCCTGCATCTTGTACTGCGGCCCCTCCAACAAGTCGGTGGATGTGCTGGCAGGTGTGTGTGTGTGTGTGTGTGTGTGTGTGTCGATGTCGGGGGCCCTGCGGGGGCAAAGCCTTACGTCCCCGACGTCCGCAGGGATGCTGCAGCGCTGGCGGGAGGAGCTGAAGCCCCTCCGGGTGTACAGCGAGCAGGCGGAGGCCACGGAGTTCCCGGCCCCAAGCCTGAACAGCAGGAGCCTGCCCAGGAAGAGCCCCCGGGAGGGAAAGCCCAACTGGAACCTCAGGTGGGCCTTGCTGCGTGAGGGGGTGGGGCGGGGAGGGGGGTGGGGTCCAATGGCATCATGGAGCCCCTTTCCCAGGAGCATCACCCTGCACCACCGGATCCGGCAGGCCTCCAACCCGTACGCAGCCACCCTCCGGAAGTTTGACAGCCGGGTGCAGGAGCAAGACGACTTCTCTATGGAGGACATTGACCAGTAAGGGACCGGCCAGCCAGAGAATGAGGCTGTCTCAAGGGTGGTGTCCCAGCCTGACCGAGCCCGCCCCCCGGACAGGTATAAGAAGACGCTTCGGAAGGCCCGGCGGTATGAACTGGAGCGGCACTCAGTCATCCTGTGCACCTGCTGCTGCGTGGCCTCGGGCAGCCTCAAGCACCTGGACGTCCGGCAGATCCTGATCGACGAGGCGGGCATGGCCACGGAGCCTGAGACCCTCATCCCCCTGGTGCACTTCCCGCAGACCCAGAAGGTGCCCCTAGGAGACCCCCCCCCCCACCTGTGTGACTGCCAGCAGGGGCATGGGGTGCAGTGGCATGGACCGGCAGGGCATGCTGGGTGTGCGGCGGACTCATGGGCCTCCCTGCAGGTGGTGCTGCTGGGAGACCATAAGCAGCTGCGGCCCGTGGTCAAGAGCGAGCACCTGCAGAACCTGGGGCTGGACCGCTCCCTCTTTGAGCGGTACCAGAACGATGCCCACATGCTGGACACACAGTACCGCATGGTGAGTCTCCCTGCTTCTCCTGTTGTGGCCTTGGCCTGGACCCAGGGCTGCACAGGTGGGTGTGCGGGCCACCACCCCACTGACCCACCTCCCCTGCAGCACCAGGACATCTGCGCCTTCCCCTCGACTGAGTTCTACAAGGGCAAGCTGAAGACCGCCCAGGACCTGTGCCGGCCGCCCAGCATCCTGGGCCATGCGGCCAGGGCCAGCTGTGCCATCATTTTTGGACACCTGCAGGGCCACGAGCAGAGCCTGCTGGTGTCCACGGACGAAGGGAATGAGAACTCCAAGGCTAACCTGGAGGAGGTGGTACAGGTGGTGAGTGAGGGCGAGATCCTACCTAGGCCTCCCCCCGGGGCCTGGGGCTGGGGATTTTGGAAAGGGCTTCCGGGTTTCTTGGAAGAGGTGGGGGGGGGGTCAGGGGTTTCCTGGAGGAGGAAAGAGTTGGGAGTGTCTTGGAGGCTGTGGGGGCATCTTAGGTGCTGGTGGGTAGCCAGCAGAGGGCACTGACGGGACACCCAGCTGGGGCTTCATGGGCACTGTCTGCTGCCACTCAGGTCCGCATTGCCAAGCAGCTGACCTTGGATCGCAAAGTGGAGCCCAAGGACATCGCCATCCTGACGCCCTACAACGCGCAGGTGGCGGAGATCAGCAAGCGGCTTGCCCGGGAGGGTGTCGCTGGGGTGACTGTGTCCTCCATCACCAAGAGCCAGGGTGAGGTCCTGGGGAGGAGGGGCCCTCCCACGCATGTACCCCGGGTCTGGGCCTCACTGCCTCCCCCCACCCCACCCCCCGCCATGCTTTCCAGGGAGTGAGTGGCGCTACGTCTTGGTAAGCACTGTCCGCACGTGCCCCAAGAGTGACATCGACCAAAGGCCCACCAAGAGCTGGCTCAAGAAGTATCTGGGCTTTGTCGTGGACCCCAACCAAGTGAATGTGGCCCTCACGCGAGCGCAGGAAGGGCTCTGTCTGATTGGTGAGGATCGCGGGATGGGCGGGGCTGACTGGTGTGGGGCGGGGCCACACTGACTCCTCCCCTTCCAGGAGACCACCTCCTCCTGCGCTGCTGCCCTCTCTGGCGCCGCCTGGTGGACTTCTGTGAGCAGCAGCAGAGCCTCGTGCCTGCCCACCTGGTGCAGGTCAGGAGGCGACCAGCACGCCTATCGTCCTGAGCAACCAGCGATCTCCTTCCCCGGCCCGCTGCCTGCGTGCAGAGGGTGTGCTTCCCCTCCTGCGCCCCCTGGGGCGCCTCACTCAGAGGATCCCACGTGCCTTCACTGCCACCCGGCGTGGCCTGGCCAGGCAGCAGTCTGGTCCTGGGCTACGCCAGGCGCCATCTAGCAGGGTCGCCGCCGCGTTGCCCGCTCCCAGGTCGCGCAGGCGGCAGGACGTGCTGGGACGCAGGGCCAGCACCTGGGAGGCAGCTGCTGCACCTGTGTGCCGTGCCCTCAGCAGCCACGCGGGGCAGTGTCCACAGAGACCAGCTTTGACTTTGCTTTTTAAATCGACCAAAAGCCAGTACTTCTCCTCTTTTTACTGGAAGAGGGACCGTAGTTCCTGCACAGGGCAAGGTGGCCACCCTGGGCCAGCAGGCCCTTTTCTGGCCACTGCTGCCTGAGACTCTCTCTGAGATCCATAGCCCCATCCTTCGGGAGCTGCGTGGCAGGACATGGCGGCACAAGGCCGGACCCACACCAGCTGCTGCCCTGCTGGGCTCTGGGAGCAGGGGTTGTGCAATACTGCAGGCCTGCCGGGGCAAGCCCAGGGCTGCGGCGCTCCCCTGCCCCTCCCTCTGCCTCAGCCTGCTCTGTGCACTAGGCCTTTGAGGCCATCAGATGGGCTGTCTTGGAGAGACCCCTCTGGGTCCAGCCCATGCCCTGTGTTTGGGCTCTGCCCAGCCCTCCCTGCCCAGCCCTCCTGCCCCTGTCTGGGTCTGGACCCCCCCCACACACACACCTTCTGGGCTGGATGCTGCACTTTATGAGAGCACGGGCGTGGCTGGGGGCCCCTTGAGGAGGGCAGGGGGAGCGATTGTGTGCAACCTGATTCTGATCTTATTTTACCAATCATGTTCTACATTCCAGCATCTGTCCCTCTCAGCCTGCAGTCTCTGACCGAGAACCGCTCAATAAAGGCACCGCTGAATCTCTCTTGTTCTGGGTGATCTGAGGGGTGGAGGCAGCCAGGGGGCTCCTCTTGTTCTGGATCTGGGCAGTGGCCATCACAGTCTTCAGGAGCAAAATGCTGGACAGTTGGGACACGGGGGGGTGGTGGAATGTGGCACCGTGCGACAGCTGAGGACTGGGCGCATGAAGGTTGTCCGTGCCATTAGGGCTGGAGGCTGGTGGCAAGGGGCTAAATCCAAGGGGCGCTGGTCTAGCACTGAGTCTGAAGCACTGGGACTCCCTGGTGTTTTAGCAATGCTCATTCTCGCCAAACTATTCTTTGGACAGCTGGTCTAGACCAGGCAGGTGGTGCTCAGCCTTATGAGGGGAAGGGGAGGGGCTGGTCAGAGGGCTGGGTTCTGGCCCTTGGGCCTCCAGCACCAGGATCAGGTGGGTGAGAATCAAGGGCAGAGGAGCCAGGTGGGTGGCGGGCTGGATCTGCTCGTCTAGTGCCCACAGCATGACTCCAGAAAGCACCTGCCCTGAGGGCTTGGGGGCCTCACTGAGCCTCAGGCAGGACCCCAGGGGATGGGACATCTACCAGGCACTATGGGTGGGTAGGCTATGGAAGAGGATCCCAACCCTGACCTGTGTGCTCACCTTCCTGAACATCAGGGTCAGCAATCTTTTTGTGCCCTGAGTCCCATCTCCTCTCCCCCTCACCTGGCCCTTGCTACCTCTCACAAGTCTAGGGTCTCCTCCCTCCCAGCTCCTGCTGTGAGCCCTCAGGCCTGCCCCTTAAATTACCTGGCCAGGGGATCGTGGGATCTTGGGAGACAGTGGGGAGCGAGTCCCCAGAAGCAGGCTGCCAGGCAGAAATAGGTTTGAGTCTCTGGGTGCTGTGCAGACTTGCTGTGGGTGGGCTTGAAGCTGCAGAAACCGGGCAGGGGTGGGGAATACCAAACTGGGGGATGAGGGGGAGGCCTTTTGGAGGCTGGTGGGGCAGTGATCCCTGTCCTTCCCATCAAGTTTCTGTGAAGGTCAGAAATGGTTCAAGAATGCAGGGACTGGTCACTAGAGGTGGCCATCGTGCAGCAGTGTGGGCACTCGCCACTGTCTGTCCAGCTCACCCGCTTGGCATAGAGTAACCTCCAGCTTCTCTGGCAGAGGGGATGGGATATAGATGTAAGATTCTCGGTGAGACCCCCTAGCTCCCAGGTATCTGAGACTGGCCCTGGGTGTGCGGACGTGACCCAGCAGACTCCCCAGGGGCTGCTGGGTTCAGGTATGACGCTTGGGACAGGCTGGGTTCTCAAGATGGGATCCCAGTGAAGGTGCTCCCTGGAGGCACAGGCTGGGGTTTCCTGGGGAAGGCAGCCGTGTGGCTGTAGGTGGCCCGTGTGTGTATACTGCTCTTTATTCGTGGATAAATATGAAGAAATCATCTGTCAGAGGGGGCGGTTGGGGGCGGGGCGGGCAGGCCCCAGCGGCAGGGGGTAGGGCCCCTCGGTGGGGGCCGGCTTGGTGTGCAGGGTCAGGCTGTCCCGCCAGGGCTCGTACACCAGCATGTAGCTCTCCGCCCTCTTGATGGTGAACTTGTAGGCACGGTTGGGCAGCAGGTTATGGACATCAAAGGCACAGGCGGCCACAGGGATGAGTCCACACTGTGCACACTCCTGCTGGGTCCTCGGCTCCAGGAGCTTGAAGCGCAGCTCGAACTGCTCGGGTGCGGTTGGCTGGATGGTGACAAACCAGCGCAGGCTGACCCAGTCCTGGTGGGCCACGGACTCCTTGCGGTCGAACATGACGGGCATCTTGGTGCTCAGCATGAGCCGGATGTGAGGGACCTTGGTGGCACCGATGTCCGTCACCAGCCGGTGCTTAATGTGCAGCCGGCCAGGCACCATCATGGCCAGGAAGTTGTCCATAACAGCGGCCAGCTCCGACAGCCGCCGCTCCACGTGCCCCCAGCCGGCCAGGAAGGGCCTCGGGTCAGGCGACTCGAGCAGGGTGTCCAGCTGGGCGCGGCCCCGGTCCAGCTGCTCCAGCAGGTCTCCGAGCAGCAGCAGCTGGATCTTGGTCTGCGCGGTGCCCACCCTCTTCATGCGCTGGAACTTCCAGGGGTCAACGAACTGGAGCATGGTGTTGGGCAGTGCCAGTGGGTTCTGGTCGCCCAGCGCCAGGTGCTTGGGCAGGACCTCCAGGTAGTAGGAGCACTTCTGCAGCAGCTCTAGCCGGGAGTGGTGGCGCTTGAGCAGGTGCGGGCTCAGGTCGGAGGTCAGGAACTCGCGCAGCGCCGTGCGCCGCTCCACGTAGGTCCTCCAGGCCTGGGGCTCCAGCAGCTGCCCCTCCTCCCCCTCCTCTGCCTCCTCGGGCTCTGGGAACGCTCGCGCTCTGTCCAGCTTCCTCTGGTCCAGGTCCAGGCCTGGTGCCGGGAAGTTCATGGTCTGGGATCTGGGGGTGGGGTGTAAGTGGATGTGAAGTGAGGAGCGTCCCCTCCCCGCCCCGCCCCGCGGTCCTTGCCCGGGCCTCTCTGGAGAGCAGCTCCTGTGCAGACCAAGGACTAGGCCAATGCGGACAGCCAGCTTTGTGGGGATCTGAGCTCTGTGGACCAGTGAGAAGGGGGTTCATGACCTGGAAGAGTCACCAGCCCCTGAGACCCCTGGCCAGAGCAGCGAGACCCTCCCTCATTCCACAGACAGGCTGAGGAGTTTATGCCTGGCGGTCTGCTCACAGGGGTCTTCCGCCCCAGGCTCTCCCTGAGCCCCGGGGCGCTGCAGTCAGGCTCCGGAAGAGGCTGGCCTGGGTTAGCTCCTGCCCAGACCAGGGGCGGGGAGTGGGGCTGGGAACCACAGAGGGACTGGGCAGGGTCGAGGAAGCGGCTGCCTCACGCGCCGCCCCCGCTCCCTCCTCCGCCCCCCCCCCCCCCAACCCCCCCCCCCGCCCCTGCCTGAGGGGCTTCCCGGATGCCCACCTGCCCTGGCCTTGGCGTGCGACTCGGAGGAAGTCCACAGCCGTCCGTCCGTTGGCGCCGCGCTCCAGCATCGAGTGTCCAGAGGTTGCCTAGGGGACCCAGGGCCCTTGTGACGCCCTGCCCCGCCCCGCTCCGGCATTGGGGGTGGGGCGGAGATTCCCGGTACTCCACTCTTGGGCGGTGGCCTCTGGAGAAGCTCCTGGAAGCCGCGTCCACCTTCGGTAGGGTGCCTGTGCGCTGACGGGTGGGGTCATTGCGCACCGAGGGCACCGAGGACCACCGGACAGCGGTCCTCAATGGGATCACTGCGCCTGCGTGCGTGCGTGCGGGGTGACTGAAGGCTGCAGGCTCTGCGGGTCCCTAGAGCTCTGTGCGCTCCCCTTTGAGAATTTGAAGTCTGCCCCATGTTTTCTCCTGCTCCGCTGAACCCCTCTGGGGGGGCTCTGCCCGGGTGCCTGGCACCCTCTGGCCCTCCGGGTTAGGGTCTGGGCGAGCAGGGACTCCAGGGACTGGCGGTTTCCAGGTTTCGACCCGTTTTTGGATGGGAGGAGCCACCCCTGCCCTGAGATGCGGCTGACAAGCCCTCAGGACCAAAGTAGCGTGGAGGTGCCCGGTGGGGCCTCCAGGTGCGCCTAACCCTGCTCCCCGCGCTCTCCCAGATATTTGCCAAACCCGTCATGGAGGCAGGGGTACTCATGGAGCTTCGGTGGTTTCCGAGAAGTAGAAATCCCGGTCTTTCGCCAGAGGAGCTGAGGGTGGCTTTGAACTGCCGACCACGCCCACCACAGCCCAATGCGTAAGCCCCGCTCACCGCCAGGACTCCTTTTCCATCTGCAGCACGTGGAAACGCGCCTGTGCCACAGCCTTTCCCAACCTGCCCGTGCCCCGGTCTTCCCCCTCTGTCCTGCTGCCTGTCTCTGTGCTCACACACGATGCCGGCCCCTGCCGTGAGCAGTGTGCCTGTGGGAAATCGTGGGCCTCCCTGTCCCTCCCTGCATCTCCCCTACTCAATGTGCGTCTCCTGCACCTTCTCCTCAGGTCATGCACGTCTGCCTTCCGGAACAAGCGGTGCTTTCTGAGGCTAAGCCTTATCTGGACTCTATCTGATCCCACGGAGTGTCCTCCTGTGGTCACCTGCTGTCACCCCGCACACTGTCTTCCAGGTTCACCCTGTGAGGCTGGCGGTGCCCCACACATCCCTGGGCCCTCTTTGACTGCGGCCCCTGCTCCAGCCTGTCAATGGACCACATCTTTGTCCTTTGATGGGTTTTGTTGAGAACTTTACGTTCAGGTGGGATCTTGGTCCATAGCTTGCTTTCTTAGAGGGACTTTGCCCGGTTTGGGTGTCAGGGTGAGACTTGCTTCTGAGAATTCCCTCAAGAGTATTTGCCTCTTTTCCATGACGCGGGATTTTTTTTTTTAATGCAACTGTTGTTTGTCTGTCTCTGAGTGTGTGGGAGTCTCGGTCAGAGGAGGCTGCTGCAGGGTCTGGACTTATTTTGTTAAGAAACTTGTTTGTTTTTTTTTGGGGGGGGGTCATCACTGCTCTCTGGCGGTGGGAGTAGGAGGCCCAGCCCCACTGCTGGAATTGAACCTCTGTCCCAGTGGGCCGCAGTCCCGCGCACAACCACTACGCCACCGGGGCTCAGCCCTAAACTTGTTTCTTTCTTTCTTTTTTTTTTTTTTAGGCATCACTGCCCTCTGGTAGGAATGGGAGGACCAACCTTGCTGCTACTGGATTTGAACCGCCAGGTCAGTTGGCTGCAGTCCCACATTCAACCACTACGCCACCGGGGCTCAGCCCTAACCCTGTTTCTTTTTAATGATGGTTCTTTTCTTCTTTGCTTTCTACTCACACTAGGTTAATTTGGGTAGGTAGTGCGTTTCTAGAAACTTTTTTTCCTTGTGGGATTTCAACATTCTAGGAATGCAGTTCCCAATCTCAAAAAGGTCAGTTCAGCTGGCCGCTGCCAGGGTGCCTCTGTGGTCTCCACGACTGCAGAGGTAGGAAGCCTCGTGTCTCTGGAGGAGTGGCTGGTAGCTTCAAACTATGGACCTTGTGGAGAGCAGCCCAAAGGCGCACCAGCGGTCACTCGCAGTTCCTGACCCTGTTCTGTGTCTCTATTATGTTCTTTTTCTTTGATTTTTTTCACATGTTTGGAACCGGCTTGCATGATCACTAAAGAATCCAAGTCCCTTTACTTGTCCTCCCTTGTTGACCACTGAGGTCACTGTTTTAATACACGGGGTGGGCGGGGGGAGAAATCTGCAGGGTTTTTAAGGCTGAGTTTTTTCTCTCCCTTTTTTTTTTTAAAGGGTCATTTCAAGATATTTGTTTATTGTGTTTTTTAAGGAGAGACACACCCTGTGTACTGGCACAGTCCATCTTACTCATTGACTCAGCAGCTGTGTCCCGCAAACACCCCCATAGATGATTCTGCTCCCGCCCCTCCCCCCACTCCAGTTTCCTGGGGCTTCCCTCTCCTTGCCCCGGCCTCCTCCTGGTCTTCGATTTCTTGCCCTTTAATGTGAAAAGCACTTTCCTTTTCCTCACAGCGAGGGCATCATTAAAGTATTCGTCTTTATAAGATTGAGGTTCTTTTTTTGCCCATGTCTTTCAATGTTTAAAAGAGTTGTCCTAAAAAAAAGAAAGAGTTGTCCTTTGTAAGTGATGCATAATATTATGTTCCAGAGTTTGTTTATCCATCCCTCCCTAAGAGAAGGTTTTGGCTATTCCCATGTTTTGCTATTATGGAAATTGTGCAATACACACAAGTGGGGAAATGTCTGTCTGCGTTGTGTTCTTTTCTGCAGGGTACATACCCAGTAGAGGGATTGCAAGATTTGTTCAAGGAAGCCAGCTCTGCTCTCTGCCGTGGCTGCACAATTCTGCAGTCCCGCCGACAATGGATGAACACTCCAACTCCCCACATCCTCTCCAGCATTTATTTTATTTTATTTTATTTTTTATGTATTTTTTATTATTAGGCATCACTGCCCTGGTGGTGGGAGTAGGAGGCCCAGCCTTTGCTCCTGTGAGTGGGAATTGAACCTCCATCCCAGTGGGCCGCAGTCCCGTGCACAACCACTACGCCACCGGGGCTCAGCCCTCCAGCATTTATTACTTTCTGGGTTTTTTGTTTTTTTAATTTTGCTTAGAGAGTCAATGTGAGGTGGAATCTCCTCTCATTTTAATTTGTATTTATTTTTTTGCTAATGAATTTGAGCAGGGCTGAGCCCCGGTGGCGTAAGTGGTTGAGTGCGGGACTGCGGCCCCCAGGCTTGGCGGTTCAAATCCAGCGGTGGTTCTCAGGAGCAGCACTGGGTAGCGCCCACGACCACCAGAGGACAATGATGCCCCCCCAAAACAAACGAATTTGAGCATTTCTTCACATGTTATCCTCTTTAGGAAATAGTCTCATCATATCTTGTACCCATGTTTTGATTGGGTTATTTGTGGTGTTCTCATGAAGGTGTTTTAGTCTCCGATAGATTTTTAAATGAACTCTTTGTGTATCATTACTCAGTGTTTTCCAATAGGTAGAATTTCTTAACTCTGGGTGACATTTCGATGTGCATAAGTGCTGTCTTTTTAGACGTTCCCGTCCTTGTGTTGTCTTCAATAATGTAGATATGTATACTTACCTGGCAGGGGAGATACCATGATCATGAAGGTGACTTTCCCAGGGTGAGGCTTGTCCATTGCACTCCGGATGTGCTGGCCCCTGCGATTTCCCCAAATGTGGGAAACTCAACTGCATAATTTGTGGTAGTGGGGAACTGCGTTTGCACTCTCCCCTTGGAAAAAATAATGTAGATATATTTTATTATGTTTGGTAGGGTATTTATACCTTGTATTAGGGTCCTTAAGGATGTTCCTATTTTTTTTGTTAATGGTTTTTATAGTTGTGAGGTTTACTTAGATGTTTGATCCATCGTGAGTTTGTTTCTGTATGTGGTGTGAGGCATGGGTCCTCTTTCATTTTTTTGCAGGTGAAGATCCAATTTTCTCAGCATCATTTATTGAAAGGCTATGTTTTCCACACTTTATGTGTTTTGGTACTTTATCACCAGTCAGTTGCTTTCTGAGTTCTCAATCCCAATCCATCAGTCTTCCTGTCTAACATTGAACCGGTATCATTCCTTTCTGGTGAGCCTGATGATATAGTAGGTTTTAAAGGCTGGGTGTGAAAGGTTTCTTACTTGGTTTTCTAATAGTGCTCTATTTGTCCTGAATTCCTTTCCTTACCATATGAAGTTGGTGATTAATTTTGTTGTTGTTTCTTTTGAGATGTGTGCTGGGATTTGGATCAGAATTGGGTTGAATTTGTAGTTTTGATGATCTTGACATTTTCACTGTTTTTAGTCTACTTGTCCAGGAGCATGTGGCTTGTTCCATTTGTGTAAGTCTCTTTTGGTTTCTTGTCCAGATATTGTGTAGTTTTCTTTTTATAAGTTTGTGTTTTTCTGGTAAGGCTTATTCCTACATATTTTCTCTTTGGTGTAGTTATTGTAAATGGCATTGTTTTATAATATCTTTTTCGCCCTCATCTTTAATATGCAAGAATCTGATTTCTGTATGTTGGCTACCAATTTTTTTCCATTTGTTCCAGAGACTTTTCAAAGAGAGAGAGAGAGAGAGAGAGAGAGAGAGAGAGAGAGAGAGAGAGAGTTTTGTTTCTTTTCTGCTTACACGGATGCCTTTAATATCTTTTTGATATCTTCTGGCTCTTGATAAGAATCCCAGGACCACTTTACACAGGAATGGTGACAGAGGCAACCCTGACTGGTTCCCATTTGAAGGGAGGGTATTTTCCATTTCTCTAAATTCAGCATGAGTTTTTCAAATTTGTTACCAACCCCTGCTCTAATCTTTATTATTTCTTTTCTTCTGGGGACAGCAGACTTGTTTCTTTGTATTTTCATTTCTTTTGAGATGGTGGGTTGTGATGTTGATTTTGGTTGTGTCTTTGCTTTGGGGGGATGTGTGTCCATATTAGAAGCTCAGGTGGCATTGTGGGCTGCTAATCACAAAGTGAGCAGTTAGAAAAATAAGGTGTCCCACTCCCTTAAAGAGTTACAGTTCCAGAACCCCCGGGACAGTGGCACCCTACAGGGTCTCCAGGAGTCAAAACGAGCCCCGTGGCTGTGAGTCTGTTTCTGCCTGCAAGGCCCATTCTGCTGTCATTGTCCCCAGCACTGCTGCTGAGGCGCCCCCAAGGACTCTGTGTCTTCATGATTCTTCAACTCAAGAAAACTCTGGAAAACTGTCCCCTCTTACCCAGTGGTTTTAAAACTCAGACAGACAGTTGTCTCTGCTGCAGGGTGTTAGGGTATGTCTCTGTTTTCATGCTTTTTTTTTTTTTTTTTTTTAGGCATCACCGCCCTTTGGTGGTGGGAGTAGGAGGCCCAGCCTTTGCTCCTGTGAGCTGGAATTGAACCTCCATCCCAGTGGGCCGCAGTCCCATGCACAATCGCTATGCCACCGGGGCTCAGCCCTGTTTTCATGCATTTTCACTTTCCTCTTGATCTTCCCATTGTTGATCTCCCGTTTGATTGCCTTGTGATCTGAGAAGATGCTTTCCAGTGGTGTATCCACGTTTCAAAATGTACCTGGTCTCTTTTGTTGTTTCTGTTTTTGATTCCTGGCTGTGATGGCTAGGTTTCATGTCACTGTGTCTGGGTCAGAGCTCTCCCGTGATGCAATGGAGCATGATGTAGTGAGCTCCATGATCGTATCTTCCGTGGAGCAGCCAAGCGTTTGTGGGGAGAACAGAGTGAGTGCCGCCTCCTTAATCTGGTCACCTTCTTCATTCAGCGGGCACAACGGAGGGAGACTCTGAGGGGCATGGCTGAGTCTCAGACTGACAGTGTGTGGAGCCAGCTCACTTCTGCTGCCAAGTCTGCACCCTGCGTCTGCCCCAGTGCCTGCCGGTGCCAGGAGCAAGCCATCAGCAGGCTGCCGAGGAGAGGGAGCCTGGGTCCATCCCGTGTGGCATCCGCCAGCCTGCACCTCCCCGCCTCCTGTTCCCCCGCCTCTGCCGTGACACGCATCAGTATAAGCCGAAGCTTCCACCTGACCTGACCCGTGGGCTCGAGCTGGACTGGACTTGCCCGCCTCATCAACTGTGCGGGCTGCCCTGCTGGCACCTCTCTCTGCGTCAGCACACATCCAGCGTCGCTTCACTTGGCCTGCCACAGCACCAGCGATGGGCAGTGGTGACTTTCCAGGTAGTCGTAGCCTCATGTGAAGTTGTATGCAGCACAGATGCCAGGGGCCTGCTGGCTGTTGTCTCCCCAGGGCAGGGACTGGGCGCTGCGTCAAGTGGGCCCTGGTGGTCTCCTGTGGTTGTGGAGAACTGAGCTGCGGAGCTTTGTGGGAGCCCTGCTGGCACAGTGGTCACATGTTGGACGCTGACCACAAGTTCAGCAGTTCAAAGCCAGCAACCACTCTGTGGGAAAAAGAGGAGGCTTCCTGCTTTTGTGAAGACTGACGGTCGGAAGCCCACGGGGCCGCTCTGCCCTGCCCTGTCTGCACAGCCTCCCCAGCAGTGGGTCTGGTTGTTCTGGGGAAGCATAACAGTTCTTAACAGGTTACCAGTTCTTCCCTTACCATGGAGCCACTGGGCAGGTGATCAGTCTCAATTTCAGAGCCAGCCCTGATGCCAAGCTGTCTGGTGCCCGGGTGCCTGCACCTCTGTCCACCCTCTCTCAGTCACCTAGTATGGCTACAGCCCCCACTCCCTTCCCCTGAGGTGAGGCGAGGCAATCAAAGGGGAAGGAGGCCTGGCAGGGGTTTTGTGTCTGAACCCAGTTGAAGACAGGCAGACATACGAACAAGTGACAGCTGGTGCCAGACCTCATGTGGGGACCTGTGACAGGAAAGGGACTTGAGCTCAGGACTAAGGTCACCGGGCAGGAGGCAAGTGATGTTCATGGTGGCCACTGCCTGGCCAGGGCCCAGCAGGCATGTTCAGAGGGAAAGGGTGCATGGAAGAGGGGGCAGGCTCTCTGGATGGGGTGTGCTCAGGCAGTGAGGCAGAGGGCAGAGGTCTTGGGCTGAGGTGGCCTGAGAGGGGCCTGCATAGCAGGGGCCCTTCAAGGAGGGACAGCGAAGGGTGTGGCGTGCAGGTTTGGGGTGTATGGCATGGGGGGGTCCTCTGTGATGGTTCCTCTGGCTTCTTTTCCTTGGCGGAGCTAATGTGGGGAGGGCAGCCTCCCTCCCCTTCTCTGATTGATCATCAGGAGTTTAAGTGCATTCTTGTGCGCAGGGTCCCCCTAGATCCTCAGCAGTTCTCAGCTGGTGGCTTGAGACCCTCTGGGGATCAAATGACCCTTTCATGGGGGTTGCCTGATTTGTAACAGTAGCAAAAT
Organism: Nesogale talazaci; assembly: GCA_004026705.1. NCBI lineage: Eukaryota > Metazoa > Chordata > Mammalia > Afrosoricida > Tenrecidae > Nesogale > Nesogale talazaci. The sequence continues at coordinate 63,478 of PVJH01004294.1, forward strand.
GACGGTTATGAAGTAGCAACAGTGGTTGTGCGCGGGACTGCGGCCCACTGGGACGGAGATTCAATTCCAGCAGTGGGGCTGGGCCTCCTACTCCCACCGCCGGAGAGCAGTGATGCCCCCCCCCCCAAAAAAAAAAGAAGTAGCAACAAGAATAATTTTATGGGTGGGGGGGTCACTACAACATGAGGAACTGTATGGAAGGGTTGTGGCATTAGGAAGGTCGAGAACCACTGCGCTAGAAAGTGACTATGCTGTCCCATTTTCAAGGGTCTCCTTGTGCTGACTGAGGCCTGGGACATGAAGTGCGGTGGGGTCGGCCGAGTACTTTCAGGCTCTGTGGGATGAAGGGGTGCATGCAGGAGCCCCAGCCCTGCAGGGCTGCACAGGTGGAGGCTACCTGGCGCAGGAACCTTCCCGAAGACACAGAGGGAGGGGAAAGGAGTAGCTCCGGGGAGGTAGATGGGGTGGGACTGCAGAAACAATGGCATACAATGGGGGAGTGGGGCTTGCCCCAAGCCCAGGGCCCTCTGTCTGGTAGGAAACAAACCACACCATGTCTTGGGGCAGCTGTGAGGTCTCCACACTGCCACCGCACAGCACATGCAGGGGTGAGCAGGGCTGCGGGGAGCTCGTCACTGGCTGGCACAGGGTGGCCAACCCGGGGCTGTGAGTCCTGCCCCCCAGCGGGTGGACTCTCTCACCTGCAACAGTCCTGTGGGTTCTGGCAAATGGGATATCAGCCATGTGCCCCAGGCCAGGACAGCTCCTTTTCCTGAGCCCCAATTCCCTGAACCTTCTGGGCCCCAAGCAAGAATCTCCTCATTTGCAGAATGCTCCCTGCTGGAAGTCCCTAGCAGTCAGAGAGGTGGCTTGTGGCAGCCTGGCGTAGGAGGCAGAGGGTGAGTGGCCTTCCTTAGGGGAAGAGTCCACCTGCTTGACCAGGAGGACAGAAGAGAGCCGGTTTGAGGGCCCTGGCCTGGTAGGGGTATGTTGTGGGTGCAGGCTTGTGCAGAGCCACAAACCGGGCTCCAGGAGGCCCACGGGGGTGAGGGGGTAGGGACAGGGCAGGCTGCCATCAATCCCCTTCTTAGGGCGTGCAGTCCTGCTGGGACAGGGCTCCTGGGTCTCCTGCAACGCCCTGCCAGGCAGGCCAGAGCCACTTCCTGGGTGGCCCTGGCACCCAGCCCCGCCTGTCAGGGCCTGGCTCAAGGCCCCTCCCTCACTGGGTTCCAGCTGGGCTCCCAACTTCTGCCAGTTGTGGGCAAGCTCCTGCCTGTAGAGGTAGAGTGGAGAGAGCTGCTGGACCAGGGGCCATGGAAGCCTTCTGCCCCTCTCAGCCTGAACACCAGCCTCAGGGTGTCCAGGGTCGTGGGCCTCAGCCAGCTAGGAGCCCATGAAGTGTCAGCCACCACGGGGGAAGGGGCGCTGACCCAGGAGGGCTCACACTGTGGCCGCACCGGCCCATCTGGTTTCTCCTGGCGTGGTGTTGTCGTGGGAAGTCCCTGGAGGCTCAGGACTGGGCTGATGGCAGCTGCAGGGAGTCTGCTCCAGTGCCGGGGACTCGCAGGGGGCTGGTGACCAGTGGCGGCTGTCTGTAGCGGCCGTGGCCAGCAGCAGCATGGAGCCCTTCCTTAGGAAGAAGCTGACCTTCCTGTCCTTCCTATGGGACAAGATCTGGCCAGCGGAGATGCCGCTGGACCATGTGGCCCAGGCCTGGGAGACAGAGCCCGGCCAGCTGGAGGAAGCCGAGCCTCTGGGGGCCGGGTCCCGAGGGCAGCTCTTCAGAGCGCTGTGTGATTTCACTGCCCGCTGTGTGGACGAGCTGAGTGTTAGCTGTGGGGAGCTAATCTTTGCCCTGCGCCAGGATGGGGACTACCTGCTGGCCCGCCGGCTGTCGGGACCGCCCAGCGCAGGGCTGGTGCCTCTCACTCACGTCACCAAGGCCATGCCGGACGACGCGCGGTCAGGCCAGCCGTGAGTACCCGTGGGGACCGGTTGGGTGTCGAAGGAGGGGAGGGTGCCAGCCAACAAGGCCGTGTCCATCTGTCCAACTACTCAGGGCTGCTTGGGGCCAGCTGTTCCTGGCCCTGGGTCCCAGAGTGAGCCCACAGACAAGTGTGGGTGCCCAGCCCCCAGGTCCCTCTGGAGCAGACCTGTGATAAGGCCAGTGCCACCAGGGGGGCCACATGACTGGGGCTGGCGGGGCCTGGTGGGGTCAGTGTGGTTGGGACTTTTCTCTGCAATGGGCCTACCAGCCATCTGGCCCTCCTGTGGAATCCAGCCCTGCCTGCCGTCAGGCCTTGGGCAGATGGAGGGTCCCAGACAGGGGGAGTGTTTCACTTGATTGTCGTGTGCCCTGGGCTCCCTCCAGGTCTGCAAGGTGGAGCTGGTCCAGGTGCTGAGCAGACCCGTGTCTAACCTCATGGGGCCAGGTGGGACATGATAAGCAAGACCCTACTTTATGCTGGGGGAGGTGGGGGGCAGATGGACAGGAGAGTGAGAGATGGGCAGAAACCCCACTCACAGGTAGTCACAGGTGTGGGTTCGAGGTGACCCGGGCTTGAGGGATTGCTCCTCGGTGGTGACTTGGGGGTGAGCACCAGATAGGGAGCCTACCTATTCTTCCAGAGTCTCTGGGCCCCCAAGGAGTGATGACAGGTGGAGGATGTGAACGGGCACCTGAGATCATGAAGGGAGAGGGGGCAGAGGGCTGCTCCCAGGTGATTTCTGAGCCACCTGCCCCCTCAGCCATACCTCACTTAACCCCAGGAGCAAAGTCCCCCAGGCCCCTCTGCCTGGTCTTGAGGATCTCAGAGTTGGGGGTTCATCCTCCCAGCCTACGCAAGGTGGCTATCAGGTGATGATGACAGAAACTGACTGACTCCCCCCCCCCCATATACACCAGCCCTTCACACACACACACACATGGCAGAGCTTGGGGCAGCCCCTGCACAGACCACCACCTCTCCAGCAGCCTCCAACTTGCTTGGGGTCCTGGGACCTCTCACTGCCGGGCTTCATGAGAGGGGCCCTCAGAGGTGAGGGGGTCTGGGGGTGGACAGAGTTTGTGTCTGAGCAGCACCTGGAGGCAGTGGGGGTGGGGTGGGTGCTGGGCTGCTCAGAGGAAGTTGTGGGAGCTAATGACCATTTGTCCAGCTGGGACGCAAAAGGCTGGCCACACCCGTGGTGCCATGAGACATACGGCTGACCCTGAGGCCAGGCTAGCATGAGGGGCCCCCTGCCCTCACAGCCCAAGGATGCGCCCTGCCTGGTGCTGGGAAAACCCTTCAGGAAGGGCTGGTCAAGGCTGCAGACACCAGGGGCATGGGGGTGGGCTAGTGTAGGGGACTCCCTTCTGCCCGGTCCACATAGCCACTCAGTTCTATAAGGTGGCCCGTGGTCCTTTCCTGTGGAGGAAGGGCTGTGGCCCTGGAAGGGGGCAGATAGCACCCTGCAATCTGCGAGAGATGCCACGGGCTTTTAAACCAATGGCCCCATCCCCAAACTGGCTGACAGTGTTGCCCCATGTTCTCAGGGTTCAAACCCACCCAGCAGTTCCCAGGGAGCAAGAGGAGGCTGCCCTCCCCTGCAGAGATGGTCCCACAGAGGGGCACACTGAGCCGCATCAGCCTGGTGGGGGGGGGTGGGGGGGGCATGGGTTTGGTGATCACACCCCACCGCCCCTGGACTTGCCTGCATCCTGCCTTCCACAAGGCCGAGAGTCACCTCTGTGCCTACTGGTCGCTCCCCTAGGTGTCTGGTGTCCTGTGCTGGCTCCTCATTCCTGTCATGCTGACAGGCTGTGTCCTCACAGGGTGTGCGTGCGCGCGCGCGCGCACACACACACACACACACACACACACACACAGACACACATACACACACACACAAACACACCACCTGTGCACTGCATCCCTCTGCAGCAACCCCTCACGCCCTGTCTCAGGACTGGAATTACCTTGGGTTCCCTTTCTCCAGGTTGGCTCTGCACCTCAGCCCACTGACTGGCCCCCTCCCTGAGTGTACCCACACCCAGGAACCACTTGGGACTCCTCTGGGGGCGGGGCCTGGAAGATTCAGGAGGAGGCAGGCTTGGGTGGGGACGCGGAACTCAATGGACAGGGCCGGGCCGGCCCACTTCTGTCTCCCCCCTCCATGCCTAGATGGGGGTGGGAACCTAGCAAGGTCCCATGAGTCTTGTCCCCCCCAGCTGAGGGTGTGCATGGGCAGGCCTCCAGGCCCCTGCCCCCTTAGCAACCCCACAGGGAACCAGCAAAGTCGACAGGCCACCCTGAGCTAACTGTCCCTGCCAGTGGCCAGTCCGTGGCAGGGTCCTGAGGAGCCTGTGGCTGAGATGAGAGGAACATTTGGCAGGGGTTGGGGCTGCTGGGGACCAGGCAAGCAGGTGGCTTCTGGAGCTGTGGCTGGGACAGGCCATGTGGACTGCTGGCACACTGTCTGCTGCCTATTGTCTGCAGGTGGTTCTTCAGCGGCATCAACAGGATGGAGGCCCAGCAGCTGCTCCTGTTGCCTGCCAATGCACCAGGGGCATTCCTGGTCCGGCCCAGTGAGAGCAGTGTCGGGGACTACTCCCTGTCAGGTATGATGGTCCGCCCCCCGGGCACCTGGGTAACACTGATGCCGCCACTCCCACACTCATCTGTGCCTTGCTGGCCCCTTAACTCATTCATCCTGTTAGTCCCAACATCACCCATTTCTTCCCAACTCCCCCTCCACTCACTCATTCACCCACCACCCGGTCCCTTAGCTACTCAGGCACTCAGGCACCAGCCACGGTTCCCTGCGCCACCTGCCAAAGGGTCATGTCCAGTTTGCCTGTTCTGCACTTCCCACACGCCCGCACCAATCACTTGTTAACCTCACTCACTCACCACTCTCTCCTCCTCCCTCCCTCCCTCCTTCTCTCCCACCCACTCACACTTCTCCACGCTCTCTGGATCACTCGCACTCCCCCTCCCCTCTCTCACTCATTCAAGCACCTCCCAAGTACCCTCTCCATGCCAGGTCTGTGCCTGCTGTCTGGGCCTGTCCCTGGTCTGCAGCTGCCCAGGCTGCCTCTGTGAGCCAGGTCCCTAGGGGAGGGTGGGCCTCATCAGCTGGAGGTGGTGGGAGTCTGGGGTAGGCAGGACACAATGAGACATGGTCTCCATTTCACACGACCCCAGTCCGGACCCAGGCCAGGGTCTGCCATTATCGCATTTCCACGGCGGCCCAGGGGGGCCTCTACCTGCAGAAGGGCCGGTTCTTCCCCAGCCTGGAGGAGCTGCTAGGCTACTACCGAGCCAACTGGAAGCTGATCCAGCACCCGCTGCTGCAGCCCTGTGTGCCCCAGGTACGCGGCCCCCGGGGCGGGCGTCCCACCGTGTTCTTCCCTGGGTCGGGAGCGCGGGTGGGTCGGAGGCCAGGGCGGAAGCCGTGGGAGGAGGCGCGGGCGCCCCAGGCCCCTGGCCCTCAGACCTCTAATTAACAGCCCGGCCAGCGGAGTAATGAGGGTTTGTGGACGGAAGTCGGTCGGGCTTGGGCAAAGGGGCCACTTAGCGCCCGCCCCGCCGCCCCCAGGCGCCCCTGCGTCCACTGGAGCTCACAACATCTGTGAGGCAGGGGCGGGCGGCCCGGCCCCGCTGCACTCCACCCCCACCCCAGACCCCTCTGCAGCTGGCGGTGCCCCTCTACTGGGGGGCCCCGGCAGAAACCTTGGGCGCCCCAATCCGCAGAAGCCCCCGGAGCAGGACGAGTGGGAGCGGCCGCGCTCGGAGTTCGCGCTGCGGAGGAAGCTGGGCCAGGGCTACTTCGGGGAGGTATGGGAAGGCCTGTGGCTGGGCTCGGCGCCCGTGGCCATCAAGATCATCACGTCAGGTGGGTGGCGCACAGGGCCCCGGCGGCGGGGCGAGCCAGGGCGCGGGGCGCGCGTCCTCAGCCGCGCCTCCCCCGCGACTTGCAGCCCACATGAAGCTCGCGGACCTGGACAAGGAGATCCAGACGCTCAAGTGCCTGCGGCACGAGCGGCTCATCCGGCTGCACGCCGTGTGCTCCGCGGGCGAGCCCGTGTACATCGTCACCGAGCTCATGCGCAAGGGCAACCTGCAGGCCTACCTGGGCGGTGAGTGGCGCCCGGTGCTGCCTACCTACCCTACCCGGCTTCCCCAGCCGCCCGCCGGCGCCGGAGTCCCGCCCTCCGCCCCGCCCCTGGTGGCCTTCCGCCTCATCCCTGCGGTTCCCCGCCTCTTCCGGCGCCCCTTGGCTCCCCTGGTCCCCAGCTCACCTCACCACGCCCGGTATCAATGCCACCCGCCGATCCTGGCCCCGCCCCTCGGCCCCTCCCTGCCTATCGTAGCCCTGGCACTGCCTGCCTCTTGCCCTTTGGACTCACCGCAGGCACAGCTTCCACCGGATCCTGCCCTGTACCTCCCACAAGTCCTGCCCCAAATCGAGCCCTGATTTCCTTCCCACCCCTGCCCTACTAGGACCTTCTGGGGGCAAACGCCTGCGCCCTAGGGGAATTCCCCCTCACAGTCCCAGTCCTCACACCTAGCCTGTCCTGCCCAGTCCATCAAGGGGCCCCACCCAGAAGCCCCTGAGGGAATGACCTGGCCACTCCCCTAACTCATGTGACTGGAAGTCCGCAGCGCAGGGTGTGTGTGTGTGTGTGTGTGTGTGCGCGCGCGTGTGTGTGAGGCTGGCAGGCGGCCACCTTTGGGAGTCTGGCCGGCAGCCCGTGTGTGGCTGGCTGTGGGCCCTTTTGGTCTTGGACTCTTGGTGGTCAGCCTGGTGGCTAGGAGCAGGGTGGCCCTCACCCAGGCCTGGCCCGGCCTGTCACGACACTCAGGTCTCAGTGAGGGCAGAAGGCAGGCGGAGGATCAAGTGACACCCCCTGCTCTACAGGTCCCGAAGGCAAGGCTCTAAACCTGGTCCACCTGCTGAGTTTCGCCTGCCAGGTAGCAGAGGGCATGGGCTACCTGGAGGAGCAGCGTGTGGTGCACAGGGACCTGGCCGCCAGGAACGTGCTCGTGGGCGAAGACCGGGCCTGCAAGGTGGCCGACTTTGGCCTGGCCCGGTTGCTCAAGGTCAGCTTGGCTTTCTGCGGGGGCAGCCAGGGGCAGGGGCCTGCCCATGCCCACCAGCCCTCTTCCCCCAGGACGACATCTACTCGCCCAGTAGCGGCACCAAGATCCCCGTCAAGTGGACGGCGCCTGAGGCGGCCAACTACCGAGTCTACTCCCAGAAGTCGGACGTCTGGTCCTTCGGAGTCCTGCTCTTTGAGGTCTTCACCTACGGCCAGTGTCCCTATGAAGGTTGGTGGCACCCTGCTGGGGTCTGACCTGAGGGGCTACAGATAGATGCCTCCACTCGGCCCTCATGTGCCTGGCCGCCAGCCTCCTCTTGAGCAGGCCCAACTCAAGTTCCCCTGAGGCAGGAGAGGGGTCTGGCCCCAGGGAGGAGGCTCTCCCTCTCCCTCAGCCTGAAGGAGGAGTGGGGCCTGCCCTCAGAGGAGGCCAGTGGCAAGTTGGGAGGCTTGGGAGCAGGTATCCATGGTGTCCGTGGGACTGCCCATTGGCCCCCTTCCCAGGAATGACCAACCGCGAGACACTGCAGCAGATCTCGAGGGGGTACCGGCTGCCTCGGCCCGCGGCCTGCCCTGCGGAGGTGTACACGCTCATGCTGGAGTGCTGGAGGGGCAGCCCCGAGGAGAGGCCCACCTTTGCCATGCTGCAGGAGAAGCTGGGCGCCAGCTACAGACGCCTCCACCCGGCCCTCACGTGACTGGCCGCCCACCCTCCTCTAGAGCGGGCTCAGGACAGTGTTCACTGCAAATGTGTACAGAGGCCACCTGCCCATTCTCTGGTGTGACCTTGTGAGCAGACATGCTCATGCGTGCCCACCGATGCCACCCAGACAGCTGGACCCACGTCTCTGTGGCTCAGCTCAGAGGGACTGGCAGTCTGAGTCCGCCTAGGTCCAAGGGTGCTGGGTGTGGGTGTGAACCCATGGACACAGGGCTGTGCAGAAGTCACACACGTGAGCTGGCACCCAATAAATATTTATTGTCTACTCAGACCAGTGCAGACTACACAGCAACCCTCGACCCTGTGAGCCCCCCAGAGCTTGAGCAGGGTGGCAGAGATGAGCTAAGCAGGCCCCATGTGGTGTCTCCATGCCCAGGGCCCCTTGGCTGTCAGCACAGGTGTGGGCTGAGGGGGAGTTTGCTGGCTCGGTGACACCTGCCTTTCAAAAGTGCCACTCTTTCCACGTCCTTGGGCTGCAGCAGAGGGGACCCCGGGCTTCGGCTCTGGGATCAAGGAGGAGAGAACAAAGGCTGCCTCATCCTGGGCAGCTCTGGGCTTCTTGACAGGGGTGGCAGTGGCAAGGGAGGGGCCTTGGGGGCCAGGGTCTGGGTCACAGAGACTCATTCAGAGACTGAGCGAGTCATCAGAGTGGGGAAGGGAGGACGGAACTGGGACGTGGATGTTCCTGTTCCTGGAATGAGGGGGCATCTCCACCGGGCACAAGCTGAACAGGTTTGGCACTCCCTTGACACTTGCCAACACCTGGCAGCCTGAGCCAAAAAGCCGACCTGACTGGAGGAGCCCCGGCTTCACACTCGGTGTCTGGGGGATGTTCCCTGGGAACCTGCAGACGGGGAAGCCTCCGTCCTGCCTCTCCTGCTCTTCTTCACCCCTAGGGGCAAATGGGGATGGGAGGGTGGGTGAGGCACGTGAGACACTCAGTTGGGGCGCAGGGACCAGGTGAAGGGGAGTGGGGGCCCCTGAGGTGGAGGAAGAGGAAGGATGGTCTCACCCTGAGGACACTTCCATCCATGCTCCCTGCCGGCCTGTCCCTCCTGTCTCTGGTCAAGGGTGTGTACCCCAGGACACACCCTCCCAGAGGCCTCTTCCAGGAAACCTGGGCTGGCCCACACTCACCTGCCCAGCCAGCTGTGCGTCTGCGAGTTGCCAGCCCCAGCATCCAGCCCACTTGGATGGGCAGGTGCCCGAGGTCCGGGCCCAGACCTCCTGCACTCAGACTCCTCTGCACTTCCTGGACCCCCTCACCTGACCAGGTCCTTCCTGTTAGCCCTCCACCGTCTCGCCTGCTTCCCTCTTGCCTCTGTTCCCGGCTGACTCAGGCCAGTCAAGCGGTTGTGGTCGTGGTGGGCAGCTGATTCTCAGGGAGTCCCAGATGCCCCTCAATGGGGAGGGCCACAAGACCCTGCTGGGCCTCCTGTGAGGTGGGTGACTGCTGTGGCCCCTTACCTGCTTTGTCCACCTCCACCTCCACCCCCACCCTCACCCCCCTCCAAACTCAGCTGCTCCCTCTGGCAGTCCCTCAGCAGTGGCCAATTAGGTCCAGCTGAGGGGCGGGTCCCCTGTGCACCCTGTTTCCATGAAGAAAGAGGTCCAGGCAGTGGCAGGCTGCGCCGGCCTGGCTGGGTTCTGGGGACAGGTGTGTGGGGGCGGGTACAGACAGGTGGAGGCCCATGTGACCGCAGGAGGCCTGGAGTGGGTGGGGCAGCCTGAGCTGTAGCCTGTCAGGGAGCACCCGTCCAGCACCCACAGCAGAGTGACGCCTCTGCCCAGCCAGGCAGCCCGTCCTGCGCTGCCCACCATGGTGTCCTGGGGCCCGGCGCACCTGTATGTGGGCCTCTGGGACTTTGAGGCCCGCACCGATGAGGAGCTGAGCTTCCGGGCCGGGGACCTGTTTCACGTGGCTCGGAAGGAAGAGGAGTGGTGGTGGGCTACCCGGCTGGATGCAGCCGGCAGGGACTTGGCCCAGGGCTACGTGCCCCAGAACTACCTGGCTGAGAAGGAGACGGTGGAGTCAGAGCCGTGAGTGTTCCTGGCCTTGTGTGTGGGGTGACATTGCTCTAGGGCCCCCTCAGGGCGGGGCAAGGCTGAGCCTGGACAGCTACCGCTGGGCTCAACTGGGGGTGTGGGCTGCAGGAGGGCTGGGGGAATCCAGCTGGCCCTTGCCTGGGGTGGATCCGCAGCCCCTCCCCAATTCCTGGGTCTAGGCTGGCCTGATGGCTTGGTCTGGGTTTGCTGTTTACATCTGGGGGGTGGCAGAGGGCTCAGAGGGGGTTGGGACCTTTCTGGGGCCCAAACATGTCACTTGGTGGTCAGGGCTGAGGGACCCCAGGGGTTCGGGGACTGGCCAAGCTCACAGTCTTGGTGGAAATCCCCAGCGGGGGCAGAACCATTCCCAACCACCAAAACCAGCCATGCGACCTAGTTAGAGGGGCGGGGACTTGCCTCTGGGGCACAGGGGTGGAGAGGCAGCAGGCTTCAGGCCACTGCAGGGGTCTGCTCTCAGCCTAACTATCCCTCCTCTCATGGGCTTGGGCTCGCTGCCCCCTTGGTGCCGGTACAGTGGTCAGTGGGGGAGTGTCTGAGTGTTCACAAGCCCCTCTGGATGGGGTGCCCATGGTCCTGGGTAGGGCTGTGTCCTTCTTTGTGGCATGACTCTCGAGGTTCCTATGTTGTCTGCACATGTGCAAGACAGACAGACACACCAGCCTTGGTTGGGAACCTAGGGGCCACGTGCACACGGGAGTTTGCCCTCCAGCCCATGGCATCAGTGGCTCCAGGAGGGGCAGAGGGTCAAGGTCCTGAAGTTCAGTGGTATGTGTGAGGAGTGCCTGCGGGTGCA
>PVJH01004294.1:74242-86569 GCA_004026705.1 Nesogale talazaci
GAGGCCCTGCACCGGCTCCAAGCAGACAGCAATGGGCAGGGGGCCTTCCTGGTGCGGATCAGTGAGAAGTCGGGAGCAGACTACGTCCTCTCTGGTACAGCCCAGCCCTGTGCCCTTGGGGACTTCCCTCGGGGTGCAGCCGAGACTCCCAGGGGCAGCTTGGGGAGGGTGCCCCAGTAGGTGTGGACCACCAGTCCAGCAACAGCAGCATCCCTGGGCTGGGGAGGGCACTGGCTGCCCCACATGGCTCAGCGCCGTGTTCCCGCCCAGTCCGGGATAAGCAGACCGTGCGGCACTACAAGATCTGGCGCTGCGCCGCCGACGGCCGCTTCCACCTGAATGAGACGGTGTCCTTCCCCAGCCTGGCCGAGTTAGTGAACTACCACCGCAGTCAGCGCCTGTCCTACGGCCTGCGCCTCACCGTGCCCTGCTGGAAGGTAGGGCCCCTCCCCTGGTGGCCCCTTGTGGGAGCGGATCCCTGCGGGGGTTCCTCCGGACTGCACCGAGGGGGCTCACGGCAGGGGGCGGGGGCTAGGGGGGCTGCATCCTGAGGCTTTGAAGGGCTTCGGGTGCAGGGTGTGCTGTGGCAACAGGTGGGTGTGGGGGTGCAGAGAGGGCCTGGCACAGACCACAGAGAGGTGTGGCTGAGTGGTCAGGGAGGTGGGCAGAAGAGGGAACCCCTCTTGCAGGTCCCCTTGCATGGAGCTTAGCAGCTCTTGGGACCAGCAGGAGACTGGGACTGGGACCACGGAGTCCCGCAGCTAACCCAACACCACACTCCATACAGACCCAGGGTAGACCCGCCCTGTGGCCTCTCCATGGGAGTAGGAAGCTGTGTCTCTCCTCGGAGCAGCCCAAGGAGTGACCAACATACAACCAAGCCGCCTCTCCTGACCAGCTGGACTTGGGCAGACAAGGGTCCACAGCAGGGGTCCTCGGGGCGGGCAGTCCCTAGGAGCTGGCTGCCCAAACCTTCCACCGGGAAGCCAGGGGCTCTGGGGGCTTCTGAGCAGGCCCTGTGCCAGGCTGCGTGGGGCACCTTGCTCCCTGCCATGTGCCTGCTGTCCCTGGGTGGGCCAGCCCCTACACCCCTGCCCGCCCCTCCCCTCTGCAGCACGAGCCCAAGCCTCTGCCCCACTGTGACGACTGGGAGCAGCCCAGGGAGGAGTTCACACTCTGCCGGAAGCTGGGCTCCGGCTACTTTGGGGACGTCTTTGAAGGGCTCTGGAAAGAGCAGGTCCGAGTGGCCATCAAGGTGATTGCCCGAGGTGAGTGGGCTGAGGAGGGCTGCCCAAGCCCACCTGGAGAGAGCTCCCTGTGGCACTGAAGTGCGCCCTAAATGCAGGGGCTTTCAAGGGATGCTGAACCCGAGGCAGGAGAGTTGGGAGCATGTGGAGGGCCTGTCCCGGCTGGAGGGGTATGGCGGGCAGAGGGGCACCCAGAGTGTGGTGAGAGTGGCCCTGGCACCTGCCAGCACCAGGTGGGGCCGGGCTTGACACAGCGGCTGGTGTGCAGTGGGCTGCTGACTGGGCCTGAGCCCCTTGGGGCCAAGGGCCAGGGTTCCACCCGCACCCACCAAGGCCCTGTCCACAGACGACCTCCTGCACCAGCACGCGTTCCAGGCGGAGATGCAGGCCATGAAGAAGCTGCGGCACAAGCACATCCTGGCGCTGTATGCAGTGGCCTCCGTGGGGGACCCGGTGTACATCATCACGGAGCTCATGCCCAAGGGGAATCTTCTGGAGCTGCTGCGGGGTGAGGGCCAGCCCCGGGTTGCTGCAGCCAGAGCCCCGGCCTGCCAGGCACCCTTCTCCCTGACCCGTGGGACCCACGTGTGGGAACGAGTCACATGCCAACGGTCTAGGAAGAACGTGCATTGTAGGGTGGTGGTGTCGAGGTGTGTGTGCCCGGGGTGTGTGTGGGTGCATCTGTGTACCATGCACATAACTAGCCACCTCTGGAACTGTGCAGTTTCTCACGTGGCACAGGTGGGCACGTCATCCCTGTCCCCTGGCTGTTGCGTGGCCTCAGGAAGCGGGTGGGATGCACTGTTTTCAGTAACTGTCAGTGGTACTGCAAGGATATCCAAGTGCCATCGCCCAGCTGAGCCTCCACCCCCCTTGCCCCACAGACTCTGACCCGAAGACCCTCCCTGTCTCGGAGCTGGTGGACATCGCCTCTCAGGTGGCGGAGGGCATGTGCTACCTGGAGTCACAGAACTACATTCATCGGGACCTGGCCGCCAGGAACATCCTCGTGGGGGACCACAACATCTGCAAAGTGGGGGACTTCGGGCTGGCCAGACTCATGAAGGTGGGGCCTGGGGGGCTGCTAAGGGTAGTGGGGCCCACCAGGGGCTCTGGGAAAAGAGTGGCTCAGTTTGGAGGTGAGACCACAGGGGTGTGGAGGGCAGGAGGCCCAGGCAAGGGAGCAAGTGGGCTGGGGGCTCGGTGGGGCCAGGATGCAGCGGGCCCTAGCCCTTGGCGGTGAGCTTGCCACATGCAATCCGTCCTTCCTTCAGCCCTTCGTGGCCACCCCAGCCCCACCCTCATGTGCAGGTGCAGTCTGCACCCTGCACCCAGAGGCAGGCGTCTCCAGGCCTGTTGTCCCCACATAGCCAGAAGTGGTTTCACTGGGGGTGGTTTTGAGCCCCATCCAGATGTAATTTCCTCTTGAACAGGCCAGGCTTGACATGCTCAGCCACGCAGTGTGACCACACTGGGCAGCAAGCTCTGGTAGACCAGGGTCAGAACTTGTGACCACTGGTCTGAACGGGTTGTGGCTGATGAACTGCCACAGGCTCATCTCTAGGGTCACCTGGCCTGGAAGTCACCTTCCCTGTCCCCACTACAGAATGCCCCAGGGCCTCAGGAGGCAGCACCCGAGGTGGCACAGGGCCCCTGGGGTGACCTGGGCACGTGTCTGATTGCAGGAGGACATCTACCTGTCCCGTAACCACACCATCCCCTACAAGTGGACGGCCCCCGAGGCGCTCTCCCGGGGCTGCTACTCTACCAAGTCAGATGTCTGGTCCTTCGGGGTTCTCCTCCACGAGATTTTCAGCAGAGGCCAGATCCCCTATGCAGGTACTGGCCCACGGTGTCCCTGATGGCAAGTGGGTGGGGAGGGCTGCTGGGCTGACAGACGCGGTGACCAAGGTGGTCTGTGCTGCTGGCCTCCAGGGGCACCCAAGCCTGTCCCCAGGCCTCAGGGCCCACAGGCAGCACAGACCCTCTCCAGGGGCGCCAGTCAGATGCTGAGAGAGCATGGGTGCAGGTGAGTCAGCTCAGTCCCTCTTGTCCACAGGCATGTCCAACCAGGAGGCATTCCAGAAGGTGGATGCGGGCTACCGCATGCCCTGCCCCCAGGAGTGCCCGCCCTCCGTGCACAGGCTGATGCTGGCCTGCTGGCAGCGTGACCCTGAGCACAGGCCCTGCTTCAAGATCCTGACAGAGAAGCTCTTCAGCTTCACCAGCTATGAGAACCTGCTCTGAGAGTGTGGCACCGGGGGCCCCTGTGCCCTGGCTGGAGTCAACAGCCAGGCCCAGGACCAGAGGGCATGGTCACTGGGTCAGAGGCAGCAGAAGGGGTAGACCTGCCAGTTCAGGGGGGCTCAGGTCGTGAGCGGGTCAGTGCTGAGCTCCGCTCTGGCCAGCCAGTTCCTCCACATGCCTGCTCTCTCCAGCGACTCTGACCCTGCAGGAACAGGATGGCTGGACCCTCGGAGAGCAGCAGACCAATGCCCGCCTTGATCACAGTGGCAGTTCACCTTGCCCGTCATCACAGGCCAGTCTGCCTTCCTAGCCTGGATGGTGGGCGGCATGAACACTATACCAGGCCCCTCTTCTGGGATCCTAAGAATCACGTGGTGGCAGCTGCTGCCTCCAGCCACCAGGATTCCTTGGAATTTTGCCTGGACACTTGTGGACAGACCAGGGCTGGGGTCACCCTTAGGAGCATGCCCAGCCCATCGGAGGGCAGACAAGGCACAGCCTGGGTGCAGGCGTGAAGCTTGGCCAGGCCCCGTGGTGGTGGTTCTACATACAGTCCCTCCACACCTACATGTGTGTGTACACCCACCCCTCCACCGCCACAAGTGTGTGTGTGCACACGCAGGAACGGGTCTCAGGCAGTGAGTGGTTTGGGGTTTACTTCCACGTGGTGCTAGGCGAGGGCTGCTGGTGTTGGGAAAGTGGGTGTGATTGGACAGTACAGGGGGGGGCGGTTCTCTCAGCTTCTTTTTGGTGTTTTGTTTTTTTTTTCTATAAAAAGAACCTAGCCCTTCTCTGACTGTCGCCTGCCTTGTCTACGGGGTGGGCTGCAGGGCCCTGCTGGTACCTGGAGGGTGTTGGCTGTTGGCTGATCAGGAGGGCCCTGGTGCTGGGGAGACTGGGCTGCCAGGGGGCTCCCTCATAGTGTCCTTTGCCAGGCCACAGGCCTGGGGGGGTCCTGGGTGTTCTGGAGACTCCAACACGGGGGCCATGAATGGAATGGCAGCCTTCCCGAAGAAGAAGCTGGCCCACCAGTGGCCATGGTCAGCCTTGGGAAGTCCTGGCGACAGAAGTGGAATCAGACTTGGATCCTGGGCCCCGCCCCAGTGTCAAGCCCTTGCCCACCCCCATCCGTACCCACACACTAATCCCTCCCACCACTCCCTTGGGAGTGACCGTACTCACCTGGGGGGTGAGGGATGACTTCCCCAGGGAACTCAGCACTTCCACTGGAGCTGTTACTGGAAGTGGACCCCAGGCGGCCTGGGGAGGAGAGGCTGGTCAGCAGCTCAGGGTCCTCTGCCAGCAGCCCCGCCCACCGTGGTTTTAATGACAGGAAGGGGCGGTGCAAGGGGGGGGTGGCTTAGCCAGAGACCAGTCCAGCAGGGGTCACTGGAAGCCAGTTAGGCGTGAGGCCAGTGGGACGGGTCGCGGAAGCCAACAAGGGGTCCTACTCACGCCGGTAGTAGTCGTGGGTGGCCACGAGCGAGCCGATGGAGGGGATGGCCGCCATGCTCCCGCAGAAGGAGACCTGCACACGGGGCTTGGTTACAGGGCTGCCCGGCCCGGAGTTACAGGCGCGCCGGAGAAGGCAGAGTTGGGCGAGGCCCCGGGCGGAACAAAGGCACTTTGTGTGCCGGCCTCCCCGTCTCAACCCCAGCCGGCCCGAGCCCGCTGCCCGCCGGACCCCGGTCCCCCCACGCCACGGGCGGCCGGGTCCTGGGGAGGCCCCGCGTCACCGCCGCGCCCCGCCGGGCTCACCTCGGCGGCGACCCTCGGGGCCTCGGCGCGCGATGACGGGTGGCGAGGCGCGGGGACGAGGGGCTAAGCCACGGGGCCCATTGGCGCAGGAGCCACTTCACGATCGCGACGCGCGAGGCAGAGTGTGCGCACGCGCGAATGCACTCGTTTAGGTATCGGACGCCTGGAATACGCCGCGGTGGGCGGGGCTGGAAGACCACGCCCTTAGGCTAGGCCCGCCTCTCTGCTGGCTGGCTCCGCCCCGCCTCGCCCGTCGCCGCCTCTTTCCCTGCGCAAGCCCCTCGGCCGGCGGCCCTAGTTCGGCCTCGGTGGAGATGAGATGCCGCCGGGGCTGCGGAGCGACCGGCGGCGACCCGCGAAGCTGCTCTGGGCCTGGCTTGGGATCGGAGTTGCTAGGGACTCTCCCCGTCTCAAGAGCGGTCCGCCCGCGGGAGCAGCTGCTCGGTCCTCCAGACGCCCCGCCTGGTGTCTGCACGTCCCCCCATCAGTTATCATGGCTGCGCAGGCACCCCGGCGCTCCCCCGCCTTGCACCGGCCCCAGCCTGCGTTCATCTCCGGGGTGACCGGAGGAGAGGCGTAGCTTAGCGTTACGCCCGCCCCAGCAGTTGAGGCAGGGCCACCACTGCCTGGCTCCCTCTCGGAGACCCCCTGTTTGGGGCGGGGTCCCAGAAGCTGTCCCCGTGAGCAAGGTCTGACCTCCTTCCCTCGGGCTGGCCCATAGCCACACTGTGCGCCCGGCAGAACGGAACGCTGCCCTTCCTGTGCGGGCCTCACAAGGGCTCCTCGGCTTGAGGCCAGTGTGGCAGCGCCCGTGTCAGTCCAGTCTCCTTGAGGGCCTTCCTTTCTTTTGCTGGCCCTCTGCTTGACCAAGCATGAGCCTTGTCCAGACACTGGTCTCTCCTGACAACACGTCCAGTCTATAAGACGAAGTCTTGCCACCTTCCTTGCCTCTCAGGTGTGTTCTGCTCGAACCTTCTCCAAAGTGACCAGATCAGTTCTCCTTTGCGCAGTCCTTGTATTCTCCATGCTCTTCACCACAAACCAAATGCTTCTATTACTCTCTGGTCTTCCCGATTCAGTGTCCGACCTTCACTTGCATGAGGCAGTTGAAAACGTCCTGGCTTGGGTAGAGTATGCCTGACTGCGGCTTCCTTGAGCATTGACTGTGGCTGCAAGCAAGACAAAAGGATTGAGAACTCCACCCTTCCCCTTTATCATGGTGTTACCTATTGGTCCATTTGTGAGGATTCTGGTCTTCTTTACATCGGGTCATAATCCATACTGAGGGCTGCAATCCTTGATCTTCATGTTCAATTCCTCACGCTCAGCAAACAAGGCTGTGTCCTCTGCCTTTCCCCAGCCCTGATGCCACAGTCTCCTTTAGATAAACAGTCTCGCTGATGATGTGCTCAGCGTACAGATGGGATAAGTGTGGTGAGAGGACACAGCCCTGATGCGCACATTTCCTGACTCTAAGCCATGCAGTGTCCCTGGTTCTGTCCTTACAACTAACTACCTCTTGGCCCATTTAAACGTTCCATATGAGCATAACGAGATGTTCTGGGATTCTCATTCTTTCCAAGGTAATCCACCATTTGTTATGATTCACAGAGTTGAATGCCTTGGCAAAATCAGTAAGACACAAAGAGGCATCTTTCCAGTACTTTCTGCTTTCCGCCAAGCTCCATCTCACATCGGCAGTGATATCCCTTGATCCATGTGCTCTTCTGAGTCTGGCCCGACTCTGGCAGTTTCCTGTCAAGGTAATGCTGCCACATTGTTGGGCGTGCCTCAGTCAAATTTTGCTTTCATGTGATGGCAGTGATCTTGTTCTGTAATTGAACATTCTGTTGGGACACCTCTCTTCGGAGTGGGCACAAATCTGCTCTCTTGCTGTCAGTTGGTCAGGTAACTGTCTTCCATGTTTGCTGGCACAGACGAGTGCACACTTCCAGTGTTTGCTTCTTCAGCGTGTTGAAGCATTTCCCTTGGAGTTCCATCCATCTCTGGAGCCTTGCTTTTGGCTAATGCTTCCAGTGCAGCTTGAGCACTCGCCACAGCTTCTTGCTCATATGCCACCTCCTGAGTGCTGGCCTGTCGGCAAGTTCTTTTGGGTACCGTGACCTTGCGGATGCATTCCCTTAAAGCAATCCTACAGGACGGTGCAGAGTTGCCCCTTGGGGTCCTGAAGCAGTACGTCTTTGGGGAGCAGACTCTGCCGACTGGCCAAGGCACAACCCGCCACAACACCAGGCTCGCTGTGCATCAGGATAGACTTGATGGAGGAGGGAGGATTGGTTGGTTGGTTGGTTGGACTTCCTTCCCGAGTGGCAGTGAGAGTGAGGTGGGACTTGGTGCTCCCAGCCCTCCCCCATTTTCTGTGGTGATTTCTTGGCTTCTTCAGGTGTTTCCTGCCTTTTAAACTCCATAGCAAAATTCTTCGAAGACGGGCTGAGCCCCGGTGGCGTAGTGGTTGTGCGCGGGACTGCGGCCCACTGAGATGGAGGTTCGATTCCAGCTCCACGGAGCAAAGGCTCGGCCTCCTACTCCCGCCACCTGAGGGCAGTGATGCCAAAAAAAAAAAATTCTTCGAAGACACAGACACCGGTATATCCTAAAATTAAGAGAGAAAGACAAAGAACAGGGATAGCTGAACCAACTTGAAAGCAATCTATTGAGAAACCCCTTGGTTTGAAGACTGCCTGGATCGGAACACACCACCCAAGACAGGGCAGTCCTGACGAAGGGCCAGAGCCTAGCTCACGGGCAGGATGGACCTCGGGGGCGGCTGACCTTGGGAAGGCCACCATTCACATGCAAGACCCAAACATCACAGCTGAGACACAATCACTCCCAACCCACACGCCGGCCTAAATGTCACATGTCAAACCCCTCAAGGCTTTGGGGGGAGGGGAGTCTTTGTGGCCTGGGTTAGCAAAGAGCTCTCAGACAAGGCTCAAAAAGCACAAGCCACATTTCTAACAACCTCACCAAGTGAAAACACCCACTCCACAGATGACGCTGTTCAGAGAAGGAAAGGCAAGAAAATACTGGCAAAGCACATACCTGGGAAAGGCAGTGCATTCTGAACATGGAAAGGAACTTCTTGACCTGGCACTAGGAAATCAAAGCCACAAGCTGGCCCTGGGTCCCAGCAGGCAGCTCTCCAAAGACACCCGCGGCCAGCGAAGCAGCTCACGGAAGGATGTGCAGCACCCACCGCGAGGGAGTAAGGACACGCAACCAAGCCACCACGGGCTGCCGCGCGGGGCCTCCTAGGGCGCGCTGTCGTGGGAAGGAGAGGCCGCGGCAAGGGTTGGCGAGGGTGTGGGCAAGCGGAAACCTCAGACGTGACTGCTGACAATGCAAAGCAGAACAGCTTTGGGAAAAGAGCTTGACAGTGGCTCCAGAGGTTAGTTTGGGCACCATCGAGACCCAGCCTAGCCACGGATGGTCCTAGCTATCTAGAGGTACTATACATGAGTGAGTTCCCCCAACAAAGCCCAAGTTTCCCCCTTATAGCCGGGGGCTAGACCCTTACTCCAGGTTGCTGGCTCTGGGGAGGCGTTCCCTTTCTGTCAGTTCGGAGGGAAGGTCCTGTGGTGGTCTTTGACGGCCTTTTTGTGGCTGGCTTCTACCTCTTCTCTCTGCTGATTTCCTCAACCTGAGTCTGCTTTTGGTACAGCTCAAAGGTAACAGAGACCCACCCATTTCTGGGTGGGGTCATAACCACAGGAAGAGGGATTGGGCATTAACACACACACGCGCACACACACACACACACACTTCTTCCTATTACTTTTCATGCATCTAGCTATGTGTATTATTGTCCATGTAACTAGCTACCTATGTTACCCGTCATGCTACTATAGCATGCATTTTAGGGGCCACAATTCAATGTGTCACATCCACACAAGAGAATCTCTCAGCACCACTCTGGGAAGCAATGGGCAGAAGACTTGAAAGCCACTCCAACACAGAGGGTGTGGACATCCCAGAAGAGCAGACGACGTGGCCTACAGTAACTAGTAGTGACGCTTCTCACTGCAGTCTGTCTGTCCTGACTCAGGGCCATCCTATAAGACGGAGAAGGTTTCCAAGACTGTAACCCTTACGAGGACAGAAAGCCTCATCTTTCTCCCAGGTGGCTGGTGGTTTTGAACTGCTCACCTTGCAGTTAGCAGCCCAAATGTTGTCATTAGATTTACAAAAACAGCCTTGACTGATGACAGTGAGTGGGCTCACAGCCTGCCTGGGAATCCATGGTGAGTTCTGGCACCCCCGCCCAGAAGGAAGGGGCACCCGGAGGAATTTGGCATTAGGTAGCGCCCCGTGTGTGACACCTTGGGAGCAGCAGGCACCTTCCCGTGGTATCCCTGCCTGCACCCAAAACAAGCACTCGCCTATGAATCTCTTCATCGGAAACATCCACAGATCTCAAGGAGTAAACTTCTAGAACACAATTGGTCTATAGTCCTCAAAAATATTCATGTAATATGAGATGCCTGTGCCACCCCTGGCCAGAAGAGACCCGGCAAAGGACGCCTCCAGGATAGCCTGGCTCAGGGAGCACGGACCATGAAAAGCGTGCATGGGACCCCCAGCCCTGCAGAGGAGTCGACACTAATTCCAGTGTCAGTGGGAAGTGAATGTTGGAATACGAAGATACCAAGGCAATCTTTGATTCCAATGTTGGTTCAGATGGAAAATAAATGGTCACATACAGCGAATAAGAATTAAGGAACTGTACATGAAGGGTGTGGGAGGGGAGTTTCTGGCACTGTTCTTGCAACCTTGTGGCCGCTTTGAAAGGATTTCAAGATAAGTTGAAATGTGTGGGTCCAGAAAGTAGCCCCAAGCCTATGGCTCAGGGCCAGGTTTTTCAGAGGCACCCAGCACACCTGAGCATACCTGGCGCAGCAGCAAAAGGGAGGCCCCTTTCTATGATGGGCCGGACCGTGGCTGCAGCGATGGCTCACACACAGCAGCTGTGAGGACAGGTGTTGCTTCTCTTGGCGCCCCCCGCCCCCTCCCCCCGTCCGCTATGAGTCAGGTCCCACAGCAAGCCACCTCTCAATTGCAGCTATGGTCTGGAAGTCAGTTGCAGGCTCCCTCTGCATTCGAGTGAGGGGCAACACAAGGGGTGCCTTCCTGGGACCACATCAGCCACCACCCATTGAGAGCGGACCAGGACACTAGAAACGGGGAGTCCCGGGCCGCTGGCGCACCCACACTCCCTGCAGTACTGCTCAGAACAGCGACTAGGAGGGAGTGCCTTGCTGCCTGCTGACAGACGGATGGATGAAAACAAAGTTTTGCATCTAGAGAAACACAGAAAGCGGCAGCTGTATGGAGAACCGAGTTTATTACTGATTATCAGGGGCCAGAGGGCAGGGGTGTCGTCACTGGTTAAAGACTACACATCCGACTTCTGCCATTGCCACCAGTAAGCTAGATGTCTGGAAGGGTGGAACAAGCAAAGCTCTGTGCAGCTAGCTTCACAACAAGGATGCAGAGATACAGTAGCTGCCCTGGCTGATGGGGCCCTAGAAACACCTCCTAAGGCTCGGCATCTCGGCCTGGAGATTTGGGCTCCTGCTTGAGAGGAGCATCTCACTCAATTGGCCTGATATCGTGCTTAATGCTGGTGGTGTTTCAGCGGCAGCCAGTCCTCTTCCAAATGTAAACATGCCCTCTACTGCCCACCTGCTCTGTGAAAAGCCCATGTCCCCTGCAAAGGAGAAATGCTTTTCACAGGGCAAGGGAGAATTTGGAAAGGGTGGATTTAGAGCCACATGGTAATCACTGGTGAGCATGATGTCCACATGTTGTGAACCCAAGTCCTGACCCTGGGACATATGGTCAACAGGACAGCACGCGGACACCCAAAGGTGCACCTGGGAGCTCATCACAGAGTTACTGTAGCCGTGCAGAACTAGTCAGGAATCCTGCACAGCAGTCGACATGCACGATGCCCTGTTCAGTGTGCGGGCTAGGCCCCCACGCAGATCTACACAGGTTGTGAAGGAAGCAGACGGGACGGGCCATGGATGCTCAGGTCACCTGACGTTTGGATGCAGGTGAGATGGTCTGTGAAGCCTAGTCACCTGTGTCCTATGCGAGGTTGCAGAGCTGGCTGGTGCTCAGAGGGCAAGCTCTTTGCAGTAATCCACCCGGCCAGTAGTTGGTGGGTGCACACTGCCGCCATGTGCAGGCTCAGAAACAAGGCCAAAAGCGCTGTGCCACCCAGTTTCTCTGTCCCTGGCCTTGTGGGGAGGGGTCCCCATGGGGAGGACAATGGCCTGCCCAGCGACCTCCACAGTCAGTTCAGCCTGGTCTCCCTCCCAGGTCCCCTCTGCTGAGGCAGGCCCTGGTAGCCTGTTGCAAGGTTCTAGGTGAAAGGCCAGATGGCTCCTTAAAAAGGCAAGGGTGGAGAGACTTCTCTCCTGCACTTGGGACATGTCAGGAGAGACCAGGCTCGGGACGTAGAGCTCATGTTTGGTCCAGCATGGCAGGTCCAAAGAGGAGGGCCTTCAACAGGGGGGAGGGACACCGGCGCCTACAACAATGGGCTCAAGCCCAGGATGGACTGCGAGACCGGCGCAGGGCCAGGCCGTGTTTCCTTCTGACGTCGGCAGATGGAAGGCTCACAGGGAGAGCAGGGGTGAAGGCCCAGAGGGCCCAGTTGCTAGGAGCTGTCCGCCCCAGGGCAATTTCTCAGCTCTGAGCCTCGGAACGGGCGGTGGGGGGGTGGGCGGGGCCAAGGAAGACCAGAGCCCCTGCCTCTGGGAGGCCCCCCCCCGCCCCCCAACGCGCGGTGGGGGAGTGGATAGCCCTGCCCAGCCGGTTCCTAGGACTGGGGCCCCAAGGCTACACGGACACCTGAGGGAGCAGCCTGTCTCCATGGCAACGGTTCCCTGCTGCAGGTGCGGGAACTCCCTGAACACCTTGCACCCCAGCCGTGTGCTAGGGACTGGGAAGGTGGCACACCACCCTAAGTATGGACCCCAGGGCCCTGGTCCACCTTTCCACCCTACCCCCATCTCTGGTTTGGGAACCTTAATCTTGCTTTTCT
>PVJH01004294.1:86669-127801 GCA_004026705.1 Nesogale talazaci
CCCCCCCCCCCCCCCCCCCCCCACACACACACACTGGAGCCTGAGGCCCTCACTGGTCGCTCATCATGGCAGTGATGTCACCGACAACCAATGAGAAGCAGTTTATTTCCAGTCTGACAGCTTGATGGCGTTAATTTTAGCTGGGTCCTCTTTCTGAAGCTGTGAAACCCCAGCCAGCCAGCCAGGGAGCAGGTGCAGCGTCTCTCCAAACAGCTTGGTAGAAGAGGGCTGTGGGGGCAGTGCCCACTCTCAAAGCTGAGCGCCGTGGGGGCAGGGAGATTAGGACTGGTGTTAGTCCCACTAATTTCCCGTGCTCAGTAAGACTCAAACTCCAGCCCTTTTGTGGCTCCCCTGAACCTGGACCCCGAGGCCCGCCACAGTCTGGCGGCACAATTCGCACTGCCTCAGGACGAGCGGCTCAGCAGTCAGGAGTGTCCCCTGGGGGCTGCTGAGGAGCCCAGTCTGAGGGCCACACCGAGAGCCTTGCTTGTGTCCAGAAGTGTCGCCATTTAGCTCAGGTCCCCTAGTTGTTCACTCCAAACTCTGCCCACTGCCTGCTGTGTGGCCTTGGGCTAGACGTCCGTCTCCTGGGGCTCAGACACTGGTCCCCCTGTGGCCCCAGGCCTCTGGGACTGTTACTCAGTGTCCCGTCGTCTCCAGATGACCCCACTGGCCTGTGGGAGCAGCCATGGGAAGGCTCCCAGATGTGGCCACTGCCCGTCTTGCCCTGCCCCACTGTCTGGGGCCGCTCCACTGGCCAAGCGGATCTTGTCAGCAGCCTGCCCAGGACATGCCTGACTCAGGGGCTGGCCAGCTGGATCAGGCAGTGGCTTGGCCCAGGCAGGAGAGACTCAGGTACAAGGGCCAAGAGTTCCAAGGGAGGGGGCAGGGCCTGGGTCCCTGTGGGAGTCAGGGAGGGTTCCTCAGGCTGCCTGTGTTCACTCCCTACAGCCAGCCCACCTGGTCCTTTGCCACCCCGGCCTCCACAGTCGCAGTGGTTATGACCCTCACCCAGCCTCAGCAAGCAGGTCCCATGCAGAGCGCTTGGGCAGGGGCTATTTTTGATTCTTGGCTCCTGGGTAGTGGCATCAGCAGTGCTCAGAGTGCTGGTTATCTGAACACTCACCCAGCCCCCACACCCCACTGCAGCTGCCGCCCTGCCCCACAGCGCCACACACGCCCACCCCCCAACTGCCCCCAATCCCACTGGAGTCTGGGCTCTTCCTTAGCCTTTGAGAGCTGCTACTGAGAGGTGGAAGGAAGCTGGGCTGGAGGGCTCGCTCTCAGCCACCACGTTGTTTTAGGGTGCTTGGGAGACTCCTGTGGCCCTCCTTGGGCAGAGGCCGTGGGTTGGGCCTCAGTTTCCCCACAGGGACCCTGCTAAGTCCCAGTGGTCGCCATTATTCTTGTTTTGCATGATAGCCTTGGGCACTGAGAACACACAGCGGGGCACACATGGCAATTTGTCACTTCCTCCTCCACCTCACTTGTCGTGACATTGGAAGCAGACTCCCTGCTGTGCAGCTTGGTTCCTGCCTCACCTGGGAGGTGCCGTGGTCTCTAACCCTGTGGAACGTGACAGAGGGAGCATCTTCCTTCTTAAGCTGCCTCTCTGGGAGACCCTGACAGTTCTGGGGTGGGTAGAGCAGAACCAAGGAGAGTTGAGGGGTGTCGTCAGGAAGGGCAGGACAAAGCACCGAGGACTGCGGTGTTCCAGGACCCCGGCATCTGGTTCATGGTCACATTCAGTGGGTGGGCACCAGGGGGCAGCAGCAGAAGTCCCACACCCCGCGGCACCAAGACATCTCAGCCACCATTTTTCCCAAGTGCCAGACAAAAGGGTCCAACCGAGGGCCCCCTGACCCCACCACCATAGAGGAGGTACCCTGTTCTCTGTAGTGATTCTCGGGGAGCAGGGCCCTCGGACCAGGGTTGAGTCTGGTGGGAGAGTGGCCAAGTTGAGTCTGGCCAAGGGGACATGGGGGCGGGACAGAGGGCATTGCATCTACAGAGAGGGTGCTGGTTGTACAGGGAAGGTCTAGGATCACAGGAAGAGTTCTGGGTCCATGGGAGAGGATGCTGGGTGTATGGGAGGGCTGGTCCACAGTGGGTGTGGGTGTGTCTGTGTCCACGACTGGCTGTGAGAGGTAGTGGCAGAGCCCAGGCCTAGCGTCTGACTCCTGTGGTGTGTGCGCCCTGACCTTCGCCCTCCTCGTCCCCTTCATGCCATCACTGGGTGATCTGTTAGGTGGGCACGGGAGCCTGTGGGAGCAGACTGCGTCCTCAGCAGAGCAAGGCCCCCCTCCCTCACCTCAACGAATTCTCCAAGTCATCAGTCTCAGCTCTTTCTGGTCCTTAGGGTGGGCTTTGAGCAGCTGGGTCATGGGTGGAGCCCCTGGCTTGTACCTGATTATCTCTGTGACTAGGGGTGGGTGCTGTACTGTGGACTCTCCCAGATTCTTCCCAGCCTCCTATTGAAGGCCAGCTGGCCCAGATTTGGGCTGGGGCCACCCTTCCCCAGACCTGGCTGGAGCCTGGGCCATCTTTGTCCAGGAGTCAAAGAAAGGCTGGGTTCACAGCCCTGGACAGCTTTGGGACCCATTCCGGGAAACCCACCGTCAGGCAAGCACACTGGGGTGGTCTGGGGTGCCAGCGAGCTCCCAGAAGGAACTTTGAGTGCTGGCTGTGAGCTGGCGTCAAGGGGCTCGGGCACCAGCGGATCTGCTGATCCAGTCTTGGTCCATTTGGCCTAATGCAGGGGCTCAGAGACGCTTCCTGCGGCACACACCGCGGGGTGCCAGGCGGGCTAGATGTGAGCGGGCCCACCAAAGGGGGCCCAAAGAGAACTTCGCTGGCTCCGGGGTCAGGGCCGCGCCATGGATCCCGGCCTCAGCCGCTGGCCCTGCCGGTTGTGCCCGCAGTCTGGCAAGCCGTTTTCACTCTCCGCGCGCTCTGTGACCCGGCCCGTGTCCCCGTCCTGGGGCAGCGTTTCTGCTCGCCGCCTCCGCTCCCGCGGCTTCGCCCCCCCCACCCCCCAGCCCCAGCGCCCCCCGCGTCCGCCTG
Source organism: Nesogale talazaci (assembly GCA_004026705.1). Taxonomy (NCBI): domain Eukaryota; kingdom Metazoa; phylum Chordata; class Mammalia; order Afrosoricida; family Tenrecidae; genus Nesogale; species Nesogale talazaci. The sequence continues at coordinate 89,733 of PVJH01004294.1, forward strand.
CGCGCGTCTCCTCCGTGCGCCCGCCCGCCCGGCGCGCCGCTGGGGCTCGCTCCCGCCGCAGCCTCCCTCCCTCCCTCCCTCCCTCCCTCCCGCGCCCGTGGGCCCGCCGCCCCGCCTGCGCCCCGCGCCTGCGCCCCGCCCCGCCCCGCGTACCGCAGTGCCGTACTGCAGGGGCGCCGTGCATTGCGCCGCACCGTCAATAGGTGGACCCCCTCCCGGAGAGATAAAACCGCCGGCGCCCGCGTCGCCAGTCCCTCTGGCTCACTCCGCGGCTCCCGGTAAGGACGCTCGGCCGCGCGGCCCCGCCCGCGCCCTGGCCTCGCGCAGAGGGTCCCCTCCCCAGAGACCGGTCCCGGGTGGACAGGAGCGGGGCCAGGGCGCCGCGCGGGGCTCCGACGCTTGCTGCGCGGACAGCGGCCCCCTCACCCAGCACGCCGCCACCTGGCACCTCCCTCAGGCCCCCCGCGTAGCCCTGCCGGTGGCGGGGGGAGGCACGGGTGCTTGTTGACGAGGCGTCTCGCAAGGACGAAGGCTGGTCCCTTGGGCGGCGGCTGTGTCCCGCTGTGTGACCTTGGGACCGACCAGGCCCTGCGGGGGATGGGGCCAGGGTCTCTAGTGGTGGGGGCTGCAGGGGTGGGTGCTGGGGTGTCATGTAGACAGACGTAGTGGAGGAGGGGTGAGCGGTGAGCCAGGAGCCTGGCCAGCCTGCCCCCACCCCTGTGGCCTCTGAATACGTCCACCTTCCATAGCGCCCTGGTGCCAGCCCTGGGCGCCTGCCCCCCTCCTCCAGCCCTCGGCTTCCCTCAGATCTCAGCACAGCAGGGAAGGGAAGGGCTGTGACCAGGTCCCCACCAGGATTGAGGGAGCAGGCCAGACCCCCAGCTTTCCATGCCCCAGTTCTGCATGCCCCCTTCCCCACCCCCGGAGTGGAGTGGCATTGACACCTGCTTCCTACCCTGCTGTTAGTCCTTGTCCAATCCAGAGGGCGGGCTCTGATACCCTCAGGCCTAGCGGGTCTGCTGTGCCCCTGCCCCTGCCAGCCTCAGAACAGGATGGAGAGAAAGATGGCGCCGTCACTATCACTGCCTCTGGAGGGGAGGGGGAGTGCTGACCATCCTCTCAGGGGGGGGGGGGCACAAGGCATCGGGGACAGGGCCTCTGAGAGCCTAGGGTGACTCATCACCCGGGCTCGGCTGGGCTCACCCAGCCTGGCCTTCCCTGTGTCTACAGATGGAAGTGACCCCTGGTCACGAGGCTGCTGTCCGCCAGCAGGCACTCATGCCCAGACTTAGCTGGCAGGGCCACCCCGAGCGGCCCCTCAGGGCATAGGGTGTGGGCAGGGCCTGTGCCCCCTGTGAGCTGGGTCGGCCTCTTGACTGGAATCTTACTTGAGGCCCCATGTCCCCATAGAAACACCGGACCACAACCCCCCATCCCGACTCCGAGTGCCCTCCCCCACTGGGCAGAATGGGCAAGGAGAAGACCCACATCAACATTGTGGTCATTGGCCATGTGGACTCGGGCAAGTCCACCACCACTGGCCACCTCATCTACAAGTGTGGGGGCATCGACAAGAGGACCATTGAGAAGTTTGAGAAGGAGGCGGCCGAGGTGAGCTGGGGGCCCCTCTGCCACCTTCAGCCCCACTTTCCCCAGGCTCGACCCATGAGGCTCCAGAGAGCCTGCTCCCAGAGACTTTTGGGGGAGTTTTGTGGGGAGTTCTCATAGTGGGAGACTGGCCTGGTGCCAGGGTTTGCCCTCTAGGGGGTGGGCAGAGGACTCTTGTCTGCTCATAGACTGCATGGCCTGGAGCCTCTTCCCATGCCCTGGGACTGGGCTTCTGCCCCAGGGACAAGCAGGGCTGGGGCTGCCCCCCCACTCGCTGCCAGGCTGCTATTAATAGCTGATTGACGGGCAGGCAGCCACCAGCTCCACTTCCTCCAGCAGGACTGGGCGGGGGGGGGGCTTGGCAAGGTCCTAGTTGCCCTGAGGAGAATGGGGGGCTGTCGGGTGGCAGCCCGAGATCCATAGGTGGGAAGTGGCAGTGTGGTGGGATGTCTCCACTCCGTGTGGTGACCTCAGTCTGGAGCCCCGATAAGTGCAGGCTGGGGAGAAGGCGAAGCCAGCCAAGGTGTCCATCCTGGTGGGCTGAGCCCCTGCCCATGCAGGACACTGATAGCGTGAAGAGCTGCGCCTCTTGGGCTTGTGGTCCCCAGAGAGCAACAGAAGGTGCTTGGGGCCTGTGAGCTGGGCAGTCTCCCTGATGGTTAAGGCCTGTTCACACAGGCAGGGAGTTGGCCCCAGCCTGACAGTGGCGAAGCCCTGGATGTGGGTCATTGAAAAACCCCAGGTCCAGGTGTCTGCCGAGGGTAGACCCAGTCTTGTGTCTGGAGAGACCCTTGGGGAATCCCTGATGGGGGTAGGGGAGGATGGGGAGGAGAGAGCCTGCTGTCAGAGAACCACTGCCTGGTAAACAGCTGTGAAGAAATAAATGGGAGGGGCCAGACTTCCATCCCTTTCTACTGTCAGCTGGCCCCTCCCACTTCTTTCTTTCCCGCTGTTTATCAGGCAGAGTGGTTCTCTGACAGCAGGAGCTAGCCTGTGGGTGGGGGTCCAAGCACCAAGAGAAGGGGTGCACCCTCGTGGTGGTTCTCTGGCCCTCACACCATCTACTGGTGGATGTAGGAAACCGAGAGGTGACCCAGCTGGCAGGTGCGTGGATGGTGGTCCTCGGTCTGTCAGGGGGAGGATGCCCTTCATCTTGAGAGCCCCCAAACAAGGCCAGGATGGACCTGCAGCCTGTTTTCTGAGGCGTTGCCGCTATTCAAGCTGTCCCAGAGATAGGACTGTGGGGGGGAGCCCCATCTTCTGGCTGGGCAGAAGGGGCTTTTGTGGAGATAACCCCAGGCCGGGGCTGTCGGGCTGTCCCCCTGCAGATGGGGAAGGGCTCCTTCAAGTACGCCTGGGTGCTGGACAAGCTGAAGGCGGAGCGTGAGCGCGGCATCACCATCGACATCTCCCTGTGGAAGTTCGAGACCACCAAGTACTACATCACCATCATCGATGCCCCAGGCCACCGGGACTTCATCAAGAACATGATCACGGGCACCTCCCAGGTGCGGGCAGGGCAGCTCGGGGCGGGGCGTCAGAGGTCTGGCAGAGGGGCCGTGGTGGGACACACAGTCACAGCCACCCTGATGGACACAACGACATAGTCACCCTCACGGACAGAGGGACACGTGTCAGGACACGCAGACAGATCCAGTCAACTCACAGACACTCAGTCACCCCGACAGACACATGGCCACAATTAACCTCAGAGACAGGGGCACAGCAACCCTCAAAGGCAGACCAGACTCACCCACCTCCACAGACAGATGGACAGTCATCCGACACAGACAGACAGCACGCAGGGCCCGTGCAGGATGAGCCCCAGCAGCAGACGCCTGTTTCTCAGGGGTGCCGGCTCCCCGAGAGGGGAAACACATTGCCCCCTGGGGCTCCTGCAACTGGCAGGAGGGCTGTGGGACCAGAGGTTCGGGGCCCTGCCCAGGCTGCACAGCCCCTGGGTTGGAGCAGGTAGAGCTGGGGGGGCCGGGGCGAGGCCGGGGTGCTGGCTGACCGCCTGCCCTGTAGGCCGACTGTGCGGTGCTGATCGTGGCTGCGGGCGTCGGGGAGTTCGAGGCGGGCATCTCCAAGAACGGGCAGACCCGGGAGCACGCGCTGCTGGCCTACACGCTGGGCGTGAAGCAGCTCATCGTGGGCGTCAACAAGATGGACTCCACGGAGCCGCCCTACAGCGAGAAGCGCTATGACGAGATCGTCAAGGAGGTCAGCGCCTACATCAAGAAGATCGGCTACAACCCGGCCACTGTGCCCTTCGTGCCCATCTCCGGCTGGCACGGGGACAACATGCTGGAGCCTTCGCCCAACGTGAGTGCCTGGGCCCCGACCAAACCCCGACTCCCACCCACTGCCATGGGCTCCGGCTCCCCAATGGGTGCCTGCACAGGGTGTGGGGGGGGTGGTTTTCCGAGACAGACAGCCTCGACGTCTCCTGCTGCTGAGAAAGGGTCTGAACCGCCCACCTTCAGGCTCGCAACCTCCCCAGGACTGGCTGGGGGCTTTTCCTGGGCCTCTGAGACTCCTGTTCCTGCTCAGGCCCCTCCCCACTCTGGTGCTCTGGGCAGGGCTTCCGGTGGGTGGTAGGGTCTGCTCCCTGGATGCCCCTCCTTGGTGGCAGGGGAGCCTGGTCTGCTTGGCATTGGGGGCACCTGTGACACCTTAGTGCCCACCAGGACAAGGGCACCCTTGTCCCCAGAGGGCAGCCACTGGGCTGGGCAGGGCTGCAGGCGCCTTGGCTGAGGGAAGCTTGTCTGAGCCTCTGGAGGGAGCTGGGGCAGGGGGTGAGGGGAAGCAATTCTGCGGACAGACAAGTGTTGTTTACTTGTGGCTTTTGACCCTCCTGGGAGCCACCTGGTGCTGACTCCACCCTCTGCAGGCCTCCCAGGGGCCCCCTTCCACCTACTGGGGTTCCTCCCCCTGCTGGCACTCCTGGGAGCTGCCTGCTTGACCTGTGCTGTCCCAGTGTCCACAGGCTAAGCCACCAGGACCAGCTGAAGGACTTCTGTCCTGGGTTGCGCTCTGGTTGCTCTTTCTCCCAGTCTGGGGTGGGTGGGCCCCTGGGAGGGAGGAGGGGTTCCTGGATCCCTGGGAGGGGTTAGCTGAGCCATGTCTGCCTGTAGCCCCCAGGGTCCCACTGCTCTGTGATGGCTGAGGGACTGGGTAGGGGGTTTCCTCAGCACAAGGTGGCCTTGGTTTCTCTGGCATGTCAGGGTCACCCTGGGGCTGTGAACAGGGGTGGAGTGGGAGGGGTTGAGAGGGGGTGGGCTGGGAAATTAGAGCACAGGAAAGGCTTACAGGAGAAGGGCTACCTGGCTGAGGGCTGGTTGCAAGGTTGGGACCAAAGTCGAGCTGGGCCTGTGTGTGCACGTCTGTGGGGGAGCTGCTGTGACAGAAACGCACAAGGGAGTGTTTTAAACAACCACAGGTCATTCCCTCTGAATCCAGCATCCCCCCCCCCCCCAACACACACACGCACTAGAGGACCAGCAGCCTGGCTGACCGTGGTTGCGTGCTGGGCTGTAACCCCAAGGTCGGGGACTCAAGCCCACCAGTCTCTCCTTGGACGACGGGCGAATGACAAGGACGGAGCTGCCGTCTGGGGAACCCACAGGGCAGTCCCTCCCTGCCCCCTAGGTGGGTGTGAGTTCGCCTTGTCTCCATGGCCCTGCTCTGGGTTGGAGTTTCGGCTCCAGGTGAACACCCCGCTCCCTAGCTGCTCTGGGTGATGCCCTGGTCTCTGGGCGTTGGCTCCTGGTGGTCTGCAAGTGGTGTGGCATCTTTCAACACGCCCCCCCCCCATCTCTGCTATTTTTGCTTGCTTGAATGATCTTTTTCATATCTCAAAAGAGATCGACTTCAAACACATCCTACACAAATCCTGTCTTGTTAACAAAAGACAACATGTTTCCCAATGGGATTATAGCCACAGCACAGAAGTGAGGTTTACTGCCTATTTCTAGGGGATATAGTTCATTCTAGAATCTTCCACCCTTTCTCTCTCAAAGATGCATGTCCTTGCCACATGTAAAACATATTCACTGCATCTCACCATCCCCAACGTCTTAAATTAAACCAAATCTAACCACTGAAATAAAATATGGGCGAGATTTTAGATGCACCCCTCCCTGGAGCAGAATTCCTCTTCATCTGAGAACCTGTGTGATAGGGAACACGAGTTGGTGCTTTCTGGAATTCAGTGGTGGGACAGACACAGACAGATGTCTCGATGCAGTGGGAGACACCGGAGGGAACGTGCGATCATGGGCATCAGGCAAACCCCAGGCCTAGCAGACCAAACCAGACCAGCTCTTGGTGCTTGAAAGCACCGTGAGGTTTTCTGGACAAGGGCCTGCCCTCCAGGCTGTTGGCACTGGCCATATATTCTATTTTTTGGGTGAACACCCTGGGGCATCCCATTTTCCATTTCCCATCTGAAGTGTGACTGCCCCTCCCCATCCTGGCCCCAGCAGAGAATGTTTTTTGTTTTTTTTTTTTGTCTATTGGGTATGAAAGTCTTTCCCACTCAGCTTCAGGTGGCAGCCCCACCTTGCTGGCACAAATTAATGGCAGCCCTGGCAGCCCCATGCTCTGGAAACAAGTTGGCAAAACCCTGATGCTTTCAAACGCGGGCAGCGGTGGCTCTTTGGAACTCGGAATGCCCTATTGGTGGGCATCCCCGGCAGTGCTGCTCATCTTCACACTGTCTGCACCAGGGCAGACGCTCCCCTTTTCTGGGAAGAGACAGTGGTTCCTCCTTGGCCTGTTTCCTGTCCTCCCACTGTAAGATTCTAGCAGGCAGACAGTACTCTTTCCTGTTGTTCTGTCTCTGTCCTCTTTGGTTAGCTGATGGGGTGTCCTGGTCACTGATGAGACCCATCCTCGCAGGCTCAGTGTCTTCAAGAAGAGCCCTTCTGGGCCTGCCCTTGGGGAGCGTTCCAGGACAGGTCCTCATTTTGCAGGAGCGTGCTCTTACTCTCTGACGTTTGGTTTCAAGTTTCCACGGTTCCTTGGTGAGGCCATCTCTCCACCCCTACGTTGTTGTCAGTGGTAAACCGTGGACCCTCTGGCCTTGCTCAGAACCCTCACCACGCAATATCCAGTTCTCCACTGAAGTGCCCCTGCACCAAGACGGGACACACTCCAGAAGGCAGGTTCTTCCCGTGACCATCATCAGCGCTTTCTTTGGAGACGCACGTTACCCCCACTCCTGGGGGGTAACTCTCTGGCGCGTGTGCATTTCTGAAGCGGAGGCTTTCTCTGCCCCTGAGTCCACTTCCTTCCATCCTTTGTCCTTCTTCATCCCACTGACACTCTCTTTAGGGCAGGCCAGGCCTTCACCCACCCCCAGCCCACCCATGACCCAACCCAGCCTACATTTTGAGAAGTCCCCACACCTGGTTCCAGATCCTGTCCTAGCCCATTAGCGGTGCAGCGGCAGAAAGGTCCCGCATGGCACCTTCGCGAACGGAGACTCCCTCATAAATCCGGTGCCCTGACCCAGGACTCCAGTTCCAGGGGAAGCCCTCTGCCCCGGGAGCCTCCGGGGGGAAGGTCCTTGTGTCCTCTGGGCTTCCTGTTCCAGGGGCCTTCATCTGGCTTGGCAGCACTCTCCTCTCCTCTTAGCTGCTTCTGCTTGCTTGTCTGATCCCTGTTATATCACAAGAGATGAACAGAGACCATGCTTGAACCAGGCCTCACTAACATACCCAAACCAGTGCCTTTCCAAGTGGGACTATAGCCGCAGGCAGAGAGGTCAGGATTGGGGCGGGGGTGGTGGCAGGGAGTGGCCCAAGTCAGCCCCTGACAGAGGTCCGTCACGGGCCCCTCCTCCCACCAGATGCCCTGGTTCAAGGGCTGGAAAGTGGAACGCAAGGAGGGCAATGCCAGCGGGGTGTCCCTGCTCGAGGCCCTGGACACCATCCTGCCGCCCACACGCCCCACCGACAAGCCCCTGCGCCTCCCACTGCAGGACGTGTACAAGATTGGCGGTGAGTGAGGGCTGCACCCAGGGCCCCCCACCGTCCCACACCCTGGCCACACGGCCTTGCCCACCTCCTCATGCTACCCACCTCCACCAGTGTGTGGCGTAGGCACCTGTGCCCCTCTCTTGGCCCCCTCCTGAAACCAGGGTGCTGGCTAAGAAGGTGCTAGACTGGGCCGTCTCCACCCCACCCACTTTCTGGGACCCACTTCCACCTACTCCATCTACCCCTCCCCCTGAGCCCCCACAATCCTCTGTCAGCTCCCCCATTCATGAGGTTCTCCCGCTCTCCGGGTGACGCACACATGCCTCTCCCAGTGTGGAGCTCCCGGTCTGTGCGGGGTGGACATAGTCCAGGCCTGAGAAAGACCCTCGATGGGCCCTTGATGGTGGACAGGAGCCCTTGAAGGCCTTGGAAGGGTCGTCTCAGGTTTGACAGGGAGAGAACACCACGACCCAGGCCCCTGACAGAGACAAGACAGCCCCTGGGAATCTCAGTGTGGAGACAGGACAACCCATCAGACTCCTGAAACAGAACAAGGCTCCCTCCAGCTCCTGGTGGGGGCAAGAACCCCACTCAAAGCCCCAATGAGGAGATGAGGGCCACCTCAAACTTCTGGCAGAGAGACAGGACACCTCCCCCAGATCCAGGACAGAAAGAGAAGACCCTCTGGGACCCCTGATGGAGCGATAACTCTTTATCCCCAGATGGGCAAAGGAAACACCTACCCAGACCTCTGAGAGGTAGACAAGACCCCCCTCAGATCCTTGACAGGGAGACAAGACCTCTCTCTGTCCCTAGTAGGAGACAAAACTCCCCTCACAAATCCGAGGCTCTGGCACCGTCTCCTCACAGCTCTAGAAACAGACCCCTTTGGGCTGTAGGTGCCGGCAGGTGCACTAGGCCACTGTGAGGCAGGTTCTCACAGAAGTGCCCCTTCCCCCCGCTGGGCGCGGGCCTGGGGTCCTGGCCTAGGCCCCCTCTTCTCCTTGCTCACCTCTGGTCCTTCAGCATGGGGGCAGGGCTTCCTTCCACCTGAGTCTCCTCAAGGTGGTTGGCAGTCTCCCTGCCTCCTCCATGCAGTCATGTCCCCCAGCCCTGCCAGGGAGGTGAACCCCAAGCCGTGGGTCCCCCTGGGTGGCCCCGGGCTCACAGCCTGCCCTGTGCAGGCATCGGCACGGTGCCCGTGGGCCGTGTGGAGACGGGCATCCTGCGGCCCGGCATGGTGGTCACCTTCGCGCCGGTGAACATCACCACCGAGGTGAAGTCGGTGGAGATGCACCATGAGGCGCTGAGCGAGGCCCTGCCGGGTGACAACGTCGGTTTCAACGTGAAGAACGTGTCCGTCAAGGACATCCGCCGTGGCAATGTCTGTGGGGACAGCAAGTCCGACCCCCCGCAGGAGGCCGCCCAGTTTACCTCCCAGGTGGGTGACTGCAGGGGAGGGGCTTCCTGGGGAAGCCAGGGCACGGGGTCTCTGGCAGGAAGTGGGAAGCAGGGTGGGTCTGGGACTTTGCTGCTTTGACTCTGGGGTTTAGCCGTGGGTGCATCACCACAGCAGGTGGGACCCCAGCCTTTGAGGGCCACCCTTTTCCCTGGAAGATGCTTTCCCTGGCTCCTCCCTGGCCCTGTGAGAGCTGCCGGCCTCCGGTTGCCTCTGTGTAGCACGATTTGAAACACACAGCAAGGCGGCAAGCACGGGGACTTAAAAATGCTCATGGGACAATTTCGTCGTTGTTGAGTCCCATTTCCCCACCAACTCTGGTGTCCTCTCACACCGTGGTTGAGGGCCACTGCTGCCCTCATCTTGGCTTGGTCAGTGAGGGCGTCTCAGTGTATGGAGGTGGGTTCTTCTTGGGCCAGGGCTGGACTGGGAGTGGAGCCACAGCCTGGAGTGGTGTCTAAATCTCCAGTGCCACTGAGGGTGGGCTGGGCGTGGACGGGGTCTCACCCCAGATTACTCCTGCTCCCAGGTCATCATCCTAAACCACCCTGGGCAGATCAGTGCCGGCTACTCGCCGGTCATCGACTGCCACACCGCTCACATCGCCTGCAAGTTTGCAGAGCTGAAGGAGAAGATTGACCGGCGCTCCGGCAAGAAGCTGGAGGACAACCCCAAGTCCCTGAAGTCTGGTGACGCGGCCATTGTGGAGATGGTCCCGGGCAAGCCTATGTGTGTGGAGAGCTTCTCCCAGTACCCGCCTCTTGGTGAGCTGGGGTCAGGGTCGGGCAGGTGAACTGGGGGGGAGGGAGGGTGGGTAGCTGTTAGCACGACCGACCAACTTTCCTGTTAAGTTACAGCAGAGTAAGAATCAGACTCCATCCCTTTGACTGCGAGCAGGATGGCACCCTTTGGTGGCTCACCCTTAAGTACAATCCCCCTAAGGCCACCACTAGTCTAGTGGCAGAATTAACTGTCCACCTAACTCCAGTTGGCCCACCCAAAGCGGCAGCCCACAGACCGCTACTGGAGTGCCTTCTTAGGCAGGGCTGCCTTGTTGAGAAGGTCCCGCCCACAGCAGCTCACTGGGTGGATTCCTGTCAGGTGTTAGTTACCTCGGGGCCTTAGGTCTGAGGCTGTATTATCTGATCCTCCAGACAGGCCTGGGTTGAGGCCGAGGTGCTGCCTATTCTCAACATGTAAGGAACCCGGAGTGCTGTAAACATTAGGTGCCTTGGGGCCGCACCTGGCGACGCAGGCACAGAGAGATGCCGCCCAGGATTCCTGGCTGGCGCCTAGAGAGATGCTGCGTGCTCCAAGTGCGCCTGCGCGATGCATCCCTGCAGGGCAGGCCTGGGCGGGGCCGAGTGCTGTGTAGGTGGGGAGATGCTGCGTGTGCCGAATGCGCCTGCGCGTTGCATCCCTGCGGGGCGGGGCCTCACGCCATCCTTCTCGCAGGCCGTTTCGCCGTGCGCGACATGCGGCAGACCGTGGCCGTGGGCGTCATCAAGAACGTGGAGAAGAAGAGCGGCGGGGCTGGCAAGGTCACCAAGTCGGCGCAGAAGGCGCAAAAAGCGGGCAAGTGAAGCGCGGGCGCCCGCGGCGCGGCCCTCCCCGGCGGCGCCGCGCCCCGCCCCCGGCCCCGGCCCCGCCCCCGGCCCCGCCCCCGACGCGGCCCCGGCGCCCCGCCCCCCCGCCAGGCGCATGTCTGCACCTCCGCTTGTAAGAGGCTCTACGTCAGCGACTGGATGCTCGCCATCAAGGTCCAGTGGAAGTTCTTCAAGAGGAAAAGCGCCCCCCGCCGCCCCGAGGCTTCCGCGTCCAGCGCCCGCCGCGCTCAGTGTCTGTTTTACCAATAAACTGAGCGACCCCCGAGCCACATGCGCCTGCGTGTCAGGGTGGGCGTGCAGGGGCCCCACTCCCTGCCCTGCGACCCCCTAGGATCTTTCTCGCCCAGGAGTTCCGCCACATTCCTTGACCTCTCCCAGGTGGGCCGGGCAGGTGTTCTCCCAGGGTCCTCAAGAGGGTGGGTGCCCCAGGCCCTAAGAGGACTCCAGCCAGCGATGGACGCTGCACCGATCCAAATCTGCCCATCGGATGAGGGTTGAGGTCGCAGCTCCCTTCCCCCACGAAGGGAGGTCCGCGCGCGCGCGCGCACACACACACACACACACACACACACACACACCCTTCCCAGGTTTGTCTTGCTTAGGTGTGGCCAGAGACAAAGCCACGGCTCCCCAGTGCCTCAGAGAACTCAACAGGTGCACCTCGAAACTCTAGCCAGCACCCCCCATCGGAGAGGCTGGGGACTGCAGGACATCACTGGGGCCCCAGCCGATCCATCAGCCCTGTTCCCAGAATGTAGCATGGCACCTGGGAGTGCAAGCTCTCAGCAGAGGTCTTGCCACTCTGAGATCAGAGTGGGGTCCCCTCCCTCCTGTTGTCACCTGTGTCCTGCTGTCCTGTGCCCCTACAGAACAAGCCACTCCCACGACAGACGCGTTCACTCACAGTCCTGGGGCACGGAGTCCCAAGTCCTTGGTTTACAGCACAGAAGTCAGGATGTGGCAGGCTCTCCCCACCCCCCCCACCTGTGGGTGGGGGTCTGCCTGTGTCCCTTAGCTTCTAGTAACTGCTGTGTCACAGACCCCTGCCTCTCCAGCCTGTCACCCCGTCTGTGGTCTCATCCTGACACTGTGATGGTATTCCAAGTCCCCCCATAACACAGGACAAACTCCTGCACGGGGCTCAGACCCCTCCTGCTGACCAGGATTCAGGCTCAGGACCTGGCCGTGGTGGCTGAGAGTCCACCTCCTACACCCATAGAAGGCACACAGGAGTGGACAGTACTGTGGGGAAGTGTGGGACACCCAGTGCCAGGCAGCACTGGGCGAGGGAACCCTTCCCTGGGGAGTGGAGCACTGATGCCTTGCCTGCAGAGTGGGCAGGACTGGGCCCACACAGCTTGGCTACTGGGAATGAGTTCAGCTTTTCAGTGCCTACCTCCTGCGCAGAGTCGTGAGTGGGCTGGGCATCATGCTCGGTACATGGGACGCCTTCCCACTGCTGAGGTGGTGTGCTCCATCTGAAGTTCACATGCACCCGGGGACCCAGGCCTCTCAGCCAGCCCCAGCCCCAGCTCTCTGACCAAGCCTGCTTGGGCTGGGCCTCATGTCTCACAGGGAAGCTGGCAGGTCCTGAGCGTCTGCAGGACCGTCCGTACCTGCCCTCCTCACCCAAGGTGGACAGGAGACTGCCAGGCCCAGGAGGGGTCTTGGGGGACACTTGGGAGCCCATTGCCCCCCAGGAATCGTCCTTTTGTTGTTGGCCCAGTAGAATCAGCGTCAAGCCAAAGATAATTGTCAGGCAGACATGGGCGGAGAAAAACACAGCCTGCACCTGGCAGGCAGTCCTCCTGGGCAGCTCAGGAAGTGGCCCCAGCAGCCCCTTGGCAGCCCTTGGAGCACCCTGGCCGTCCACATGATAGCCACCAGGGCACTAGATCAGCCCAGGGGGTTTGGCCAGGCTGCCTGCCCTCCAGGTGGACATGTCTCTGGGCTAGGGGCACAGATACAACTCCCCGCCCCCCCCCTTCCCCCACCAAGAGGGCGTGAGGATGGGTGAGTGAGCCACCCTGTCCCCAGAGGCAGGGAAAATTAGGGCCACTTTGAGAGGTGGTGACAGGACAGGTCCAAGAAGATGTAGACCCCTGATCTGAGGGCTACTTGAGTCTGGGCTCCTCCTGGCCACCCACTGCACAGTTTCGGGCTACTGAAGTTTCCACCTTGGCAGCCTGGTAGGACTCAGTAGTGCCCCACGTGTCCACCAGAGGGCAGCACACTCAGACACGGCTCAGGGATCCAGGGTATCCTTGCTGCCCCAGTTGAGGCAGATGCTTCCCGCCTAGCTGCCCACTGAGGGCTGCAGCCTGGCTTCATGGTCCCCAGGACAGGGCCAGGAACAGCGCTGGCCATTGATGAAGTTCTTGGTGTCGCTATTCAGCGTGTTGGAAGCTAGAACTGAAATGTTGAAAACAGTAGTCGGGACATCACTCTGGGTTGGACCCACCCTTGGCCCTTGCAGCAGAGGCGGGGCTGTGGACACTCTGCGGGCTTGTATGAGGTTGCTGCTTCTCCCTTGGCTGGATAGGGTCTTCCTGACCACCTGGAAGCCTCCCTGCTGGCCTGTGAAGGACGCCTGGCAGTGCTAGGCAAGCCTGGCACGGAGCCTCGTGAGCGCTCCGATGCTGCTGCGATGGCGTGCATGTGCAGAACGCTGGGGCTGGCATGCCCTTCTTGGGCCAAAGCAAGTGGCCATCATGGTGGGTAGCCTTTCCCACGGATGGTGAATTGGGATCCGTTGCCGGGGGGGGGGGGGCAGCAGGCCTGGAGAACCAGCCAACCTGATGATGGTGTCAGCTTGAATCGGGCTAAGGTGGCAGAGAGGACTGCCACGCCTTGGACCAAGCCCTTGACCCCCGTAGTTGGGGAGGGGTGTGCAGCTTCAGGACCTGAGCACAAGTTGGGAACATGGACTGATGCCTGCACCACCCTCCTCACTTCTGGGTTGCTGAGGCTATCAAAGCCCAGGCAGGAGCTGCTGGCCAGCCTGAGGCTGTTGCTGCGTGCTGAGCCTTGGAGCAGCAGTCCCCACAGGGGCCACCAGGTGGGGCTGTGGCCATGGTCAGCTCTGGGTGCTACCCAAGTCCTGTGAGCAGCTCTGTCCCTGGCATGGGCCCCAGGTTGCCGGCCTGGGAGGGCTGGTGCCACGGTTCTGGTTCAGGCTCTCACAGTTGGCCCTGCAGCAGCTCAGGCAGGCCCCAGGGATGTGGCCTGGGGGCTTCCCCAAGCCGTGCCCTAACTGTTCTTGGGCCAGGTGTGGGCACCTCAACTCCTGGGCATGCCTTGGAATGAGACTATGGACCACAGGATTGTGTGTTTGTCCCTGTGCACACATGTGAGCATGCATGTACGCACGCACATGTGTGAGCATGTGCTTAGGCATGTGCATATGGGTGCAGCGTGTGCACACATCTACATGTGCACATGCACACCCGTGTTCACTGTGTAGAGACGTGTACATGCCACCTCACATGTGAGCACCTATGCACGTGTGCATGTCTGTGTGTGCATGCAGTAGCTGTGGGTTGAACTTAGTGTCTCTGAAGGTGGTGGTTGGTGGCTGGACTCCACGGTGCTGGGAGCCTGTGGGAGGGGGGCTGGGCTGGGCCATACAAGTCCGGGGGTGCGGGGAGGGGTGGAGGAAGGGCTGCCTGACTCCCAGCAGGTGGAGGTAGAGGGTGGGAGGAGCCTTGGTGGATGGATTGGGCGAGGTGGGCAGGCAAGGGCTTCCTTCCTGGCTTCCAGGGCAGTGGTTCTCCATCTTTTTCATACGTGACCCTTATATACAGCTCCTCAGTTTGTGGTGACCACCCAACCATAAAATTGTTTTCATTGTTACTTGTGTTAGCCCAGGTAGACTAGAGAGACAAATTCATAGACACACATATGGATAAAAGGGAAAGGTTTATATGCAAGAGGAATGGAACATTGAGAAAGCATCCTAACCCAGTCCAGTCCAAAGTCTTAAGTCCCATATTAGCCCATATGTCCGATACCAGTCTATAAAGTCTCCTTTCGACTCGTGAAGCACGTGCAGTAGAGGCGTCCTGGCGCTGGCGGGGGTCTCCCCATGGCTCCTCGTTTCCAGGGTTCAGGGTCCATCAGCAGTATTCACTGGTGGTGGGAGCATCTCAGCACTGACAAGGGTCTCTCTGTGGCTTCTCGGGCCCCAGAGGTCTGGTTCCATCAGGGCAGGCCCATGTGGTTTCTCCTCTGGCTCCTCCGTTCTCCAGGAATCAGCATCGATCAGCATGCTGTCATCTCATCTTGTCAGTAGTTCATCATCTTAGAGACTGAGAGTCAAGTCTCTCTTCTCCAATTAGAAAATACCGCGAGACTTTCCAGAACTCTCAAGAGAAAGCCATGCCCACACAGAGGCCTCATTGGCTACTCAATGGCTATCTTCAGGTTGACAGGCCAGACTCCACCCCTAGATCTCAATCATGAAATTGAAACAAGTACATGACTGTCACACTACTGTATTCATAACTACAATTTTGCTACTATTAAGAATCGGCTCCCACCACCAGGGCAGTGATGCCTAAAAAAAAAAAAAAAAAAAAAGAATCGGGTGACCCCTTTGAACGGGCCGTTCAACTTCCAAAGGGGTGGTGACTCACAGGTTGAGAACTTCTGTTCCAGGGTGACTGCAGGGGATGTGGCTGGGGCAGTGATGGCGGAGGCTGCAGGAGGCAGGAACCGGCTCACGCTGGGCTCCCAGCCCACAGCTGTGGGGGAGGGTGCTCCCACAGAGCGGGCCTGGGAAGGTGGCTGGATCTGGGGAGGGTACTGGGCCAGAAGGCTCAGAGACTTGGTGCCGGGGGGTGAGTGAGACCAGAGCTGAGGTGCCCAGCTATTGTCCAGGGCCCCTCTCTGTCTGGTGGTTGGGTCTCCTCCCAGTCAGCGGGGGTTGCTGGAAGCTGTGGAGCAAGAGGCTGGTGGGGTGCGCTCTGGTTAGTGGAGCAAGCAGAGTCGGGGCCCAGCCCCAGGTGTCTCTCTGTCCACAACACCAGAGAAAGCCCAAGAAGGCTCCTTGGCAAAGTCCAGTGGCCACATCCACACACAGTGTGTGTGGGAAGGGCAGGCGTCAGGGATCGTAACCTCCATCTCCTGGCTCCCGATACACGGTTGGCCCCTAAGGATTGAAGAAGGAGCCAAATGGTTGCTCACTGACCTTTGGGGCTACTGAGGCAGAATGCCCCTCGCCCTGAGACTGCCCCCCGTGACCCCGCCCCCCACCCCCAATGGAGGTCTCGGCCCTGAGTGTGAGGAGGACAAGTGTGTCTTCCACTTTTCCTGGGTATATGTGGGGACCACTCGGGGGTAGAGACCGAGCCAGGCCCTGAGAGCCAGCTGGTGAGTGTGTTGTCCTTCCTACCCTGCCCCCAATGTGGTTGGTGACCCTGTCCTGTGGCAGGGCCAGGGCTCCAACACCCACAGCCCTGACTCAGCCTGGGGCCTGTCTGTCTTGGCCACTTTCTTAGGTGGTCACGGACGCTGCAGAAAGACCAAGCCTCCAGCTGGATGCCACAGCCTAGGTGTGAGAGTCAGCTGGCACCTGCTGCCTGAACCACCTCCCTGTGTCCAGTTGCAGTGGTCCATATCCTCCCAGGCCTGGCCTGCCCCTGGGCCATTTCGCAGGCTGGGTACCACACTCCCTGAGGCTCCTTTGAGGTGCAGCCCTGGAGCAAGTGTCTGCAAGGCCCCCACCCCCTGTGAGAGCTCAGTACTGGGGCAGCTGCACGATGGTCTGTGCCTGGGGAGGGGTCTGACAAGCCCGGGACAGGAAAACACACTCTAGGTTCTGACGAGGGGCTAGGCCCATTGAGTTGGCCAGACAGGGCCCTGGAGAAGCTCAGGTAACATCACTCTGGCAGAGGGAACAGAGTGTGCGAAGTCTCCTTTGTCTGCTTCAGGGGGACTGAGGTGGGTGACCGTGGCCCTGGGGCTGGGAGACAGGGTGGTCAGAGGCTACCAGGTCTGGACCAGGCTGGTGCGCGGTCATGAGGGGTCACGATCTTGGCTTCCCAATAGTCTCCATTCCTCAAGAATGGCTTTCAGAACCCCAGCCATCTCTTTTCCACAGAGGTGCTCACAGCCTGGGAGCAGGACATACTTGGGCACTCTCCCTCTGTCTCACTGTCAGAATGACTGGCATTGGTGGGGATGGAGGTGGGAGCTTGTTTAGAGTTCTGGTCCTTTTAGACCAAAATGATTGATTACATTTCTTTTTTCTTTAGTGTAAAAACTTGAAAACAAAACAAAACAAAAAACCCCCAAACCACACCAATCCTCCCATATCCTGACTCTTCCCTGTCCCCTGTTCTGGGGCAACCCCCTGAACACGGTGGTACCCTGTTCTGTTCTGCGACCGTGGAAGTGCCCGCTGCCTGGCAGGTTCTTCTTGTTGCTGGTGAGGAGGTAGCCAGGCTGAGGGGCTGAGAGCTAGTTATTGCCTCTCATTTCCCCCAATTAGGTCTTAATTGGGTGAACTTGGCCCTGTTGCACAGCTGTGTCCCTGAGGGGTGGGCAGCACCCCCTCCCTCTGTGATCCCACACTACCCCCTGTCCTGCATCCTGGGAGGACCACCAGCATCCCTGAGGGAGAGTGGTGACAAGGGTTCCTGGGAGCCCACTCTCTGACCTGCAGCATGTTGGGAAGGTTTTGAAGACGAGGAGGCGTCTGAGGGCTTTGTGACTTGTGGCTCCTGCCCATCCCTCAGGGAGTAGCTGTGTACCACTTCTAGGGAAAGGACCTTTGGCTGTTGGGGACCTCTGGGGCTCCAGAGGGCTTTGCATCAGCTGTCAGCTCCGTGGCACGTTCCGGGAGGGTGCGGGGCTGTGGTCTCTGCGCCACAAGAAAGAGTGGGAGCATAGACTCCGTGGTGCTGAAGGGACAGCTCCTGCCTTGGGCAGGGCCAGCTCAGGGTGGGTGGTGGCTCCCCTGCTGGCTGGGGCTGTTGTGCCTTGTGGATGCAGTCCTGGCAAAGAAGACTTACTCCAAAAAGTTTCCCACCAACTGTCTAAAGAGCGGGGTCCCTGTGGACGACGTGAAATTCCCCTAACGGGGTATTCTCAGGACGGGGGGGGGGGGGGGGGCAGAGGGGCAGACAGGCCTGGAACGCAGCACAACAGAGAAAGAGGGTGTGTGCTCAGGACTGCAGGAGGGCAAGTGAAGGGACCAGCTGGGCCCAGGACAGCTTACCCAGAGGCATGGGTCCTGAGCCTCAAGGTGGGCTGCTGCTTCCCTAGACCCCCAGAAGATGCGATGGGGTCACAGACGAGGGGCAGAGGTCTGGGACACAGGGCACCTCCCCTGGCACTCTGCAGCTTTCCCACTAGTGCCCTCTGGGGATATGTCTCTCCCCTCTGTCAGGCAGGGTGGGTCAGAGTGTCTCCTAATAACACTGATAGCAGAGGGCTGGGGGCACTGCCCCTGGCTACGCTCATGCGCAGCCTGAGATGCCCCCCGGCTCTTCCGGAAGTGGACACTGCCAACAACAATGGCCCAGCACGGGTCCTGCCCCATCCAGAGGCCCCTGACACGGAGGGGAGAGTCCTGTCCATCCCGGTTTGTAATGCCCTGCAATTGTATCTCTGCCTGCTTCCCACAGCATGCATGCTGACCCCCGGGAGAGAGTCCTGGGCTGATGTGCGGGGCTGCGAGAGCAAAACCAGCCTGCTCAGGAGAGTCTGAGAGCCGTCTTTGGTGTCGTGCGAGGGGCCGTGGGGGTGCAGAAGGGCCAGGGGGTCCTGTCAAGGGGGTGATAGCAAATGGGTGGTCTATAACATGTTTGTGCAAAGTTTCAACAGACGCTCGATATGAAAATAGCCCTGGGTTGGTTTTTTTCCAACACGGTCATTTCCAGAAGTCAGTTTACCCAGACCGATGCCCCTGCCAGACTACAGCACTGCAGATTTACCGTGGGAGCTGGCAAAGGCACTGGGACTGAGCCTGACCTTTGCCTGGCACAGCCTGGCTCCCCAGCAGGAGGCTCTGTTTGCTGTTTCCCATGCTGCCGGGTGGGTCCCGTCGCCGCTGGTCCTGTCCACTCTCTGGTGTTAGTTATAGGAAGAGGGCGTTTGGAGAAGTTCATGAAGAAGTTACACCATCTTTGGGTCCCATTTCCACATCCCTTCTGAAGCTCCCGCATAGCGTGTGCCTATGGAGACCGTGATCGGGAGACTTGGGTGGCAATGAAAGTCGACGAAGGCGCAAGGTGTGGAAAGGCTTTCTCACCATTCCTGATAAAGCCGCGGCTCACACTGACACAATCTGATGCAAAAGGATGACACAAGGCTGAGCCCCGGTGGCGTAGTGGTTGTGCGCGGGACTGCGGCCCACTGGGACGGAGGTTCAATTCCGGCTCCCAGGAGCAAAGGCTGGGCCTCCTACTCCCACCACCTGAGGGCAGTGATGCCTAAAAAAAAAAATAAAAAAAAAAAAGATGACACAAAACAATTCGTTGCTTGTATGGTATCCATACAATCTAACAGACATCACCTCTAAGCAATTTACAGTGCTAGGCATGACGCATCAGCTGGTGATCAAAGTTGATGATAAGCTTTGCTGGGCACCTCTGCGTGGTCTCGGGCGGCAGCCTGTGTCGCCAGGAGTGGCCACAGGGTGTGACACTGGTCCGTGGTCCCACTGCCTTTTCCTTCCTCAAGGTTGACCTCAGGCCCTCCTGCATGGATCAGGAGCCTGCAAGCAAGAAGCACTGTATTTTGGGGGGCCACTTGGGTTGGGGGAGGCGCCTTCTTGTTGCTGGTCATAATAGCTCATGAATGATCACAGGCAGGGGGCGTGCCAGTGTGTGGGATGTACCTGTCTGTGTCGATTTCAGCCTGCCTCCCAACCTGACTTTCAGCTGCTCCCCAGGGCTATTTTGCTGTAGGCTAATTTAGAACAAAACAACAGAGTCACATGAGCAGGGGTCCGGGAACCAGAGGGTGGGCCAGCTGGCCCTGCTGCTGAAACTGGGTGGCCTGAGGCCCTTGCCAACGGCTAAACGGCTAAGCCAAGGGCTTCTTTTCTAGGCTTGCGGGCACGGGCCCTCGTCCAGATGTACCTGCACCAGGTGGGTACATGCAGACAGGCTTGGGCGTGGCTGACCTGCCCTCTCCCCCGCAGCATCCAGAGGGCACGGCAAGGCATGGACCCTCAAAGGCTGAGGGATGCTTCCCAGCAGGAGGCCCTCCCAGGAGACCTGGCATTGTTGGAGGCTTCCTTGCCTTGAGCCGAGGGCCCCCTCTGGGGTCTGCAGGCCTGGGTGACCCTGACCGGCAGATGAGCACTCTCCGCCTGAGGGTTTGTGATGTGGCCCTGGCCCTGGACACCCAGCAGGACTGTTCCTGACCAGTTCCGGCAGGCCTTCTCTCGGGTCCTTAGTAACCTCTCTGTACTAAGCACAGTCCCTGAGGACCCCCCAAAGGTGACCCCGAATATCCTGGCCCGGCCCTGGCACTACTTGGAGGCTCCAGGGAGAGGTAGGGGCAGCGCTCGGGTCTCACGCACATGCCTCTCCATGGGGACCAAGGACCATAAGCCCTCGAACGCAGCGGGGCGGGCGGAAAAGGGGGCAGCCCCACGCACCACCCGCTCCTTCCTCCCGTCTCCCCCTCAGCGGCGTCGCAGGGGTTAACGGGGGGCGGGGCGAGGCGGCAGGCGGAGCGGCGCGGCGCGGGCACGGCGCCCAGTCGCGCGCGCAGCGAGGTGGCCGCAGCGTCCCCGGCGGCCCGGGCGCGGGCAGGAGCGCGGAGCCGCCGCCGCCCGCCCCGGCCATGCTGCTCGCGGGCGGAGGGTCTGGGCGCCGGCCCCCGCCGCGCGCCGCGCGCCGCCCCTGCTGACCGCGCCCGCCGGGCCGCCGGCCACCATGGTGCAGAAGTCGCGCAACGGCGGCGTGTACCCCGGCCCGGGTGGGGAGAAGAAGCTGAAGGTGGGCTTCGTGGGGCTGGACCCCGGCGCGGCCGACTCCACGCGGGACGGCGCGCTGCTCATCGCGGGCTCCGAGGCCTCCAAGCGCGGCAGCATCCGGAGCAAGCCGCGCGCGTCCGGCGCCGGGAAGCCCCCCAAGCGCAACGCCTTCTACCGCAAGCTGCAGAATTTCCTCTACAACGTGCTGGAGCGGCCGCGCGGCTGGGCGTTCATCTACCACGCCTACGTGTGAGCTGCGGGCCCGGCTCGGGGCTGGGGGCTGGGGCCCGCGCGCTGGGGGGGCGGCGGGCCAGCGGCGTCCTGAGGCCCGGGGCCACGACTGCCCCGCGCCTGCGGCCAGCCGCCGGGTCCAGGGGGTCGGCGGGGGCGCCGTCGCTCTGTGGCTTCTAGCGGCCGCCTGCGCCAGGCAGGACCCCCGGGGCCCGGGCAGCGGCCTGTGGGCCCAGCAGAGGGGCTGGATGGTGACCGCGTGCCGATGACGGCGGCGCCCGTAGGAGCCTGCGAGTCACGGGCATTTCCGATCGGGGTGGGGTCCCTGTTCCCTCCCCGGCTGCGCGGGCCCGGCAGGTTGCAGCAACCCCTCCCCCGCAGGATGGGGAGGTAGGTGTGGGCGGCGCCCCAGCCCCCTCTCGGCAGAGCCGCCCCTCCCCACGCCACTGCGGAACAAAGGGCCAGCGAGGAGGCAGGTGGGCGCTGCCAGGTCTACACTCCCTGTCCCCTGCTTACCTCCTCACGACCCCAACCTCTAGCTCTCCCCTCTGCTTTCTTGCTGATTGCTGATGGGGGAGGGGGGCGAACATTGCCCTCCCCCAGGCCCAGAGCACCTATCTCTTGTGACCCCTGGGTGCCCCCTCCCCAGCACTGAGCCAGGCAGCAGGTGTGTGAGGAACGCCCCCCCCCGCCCCCCTCTGGACACTGGGCCCCGTGGTGTGGCCTCCTACCTGGTCCATGCAGGCCCCTGCCAGGAACCCCTGCCCCTCAGGCCCGAGAGCCACGGAGCTGGTGAGTGGGCATCTGTGTGCAGAGGTGCATGGTGAGCGTGGGCGTGGGCGGGTGCGGTGTGCCCTGGGCTGGACAGCCTGAGCGCCAGCCAGCACAGGCCGAGACCACCGGTCTGGGCCAGGGACTCTGAGTCCCACTCGGCCATTTTGTAAGGCAGAGGCATTTTGGGATGGAGTGGGGAGCGGATTCTGGGAAAGCCCTGCTACCAGGGCTCAGGCTCACTGGGGGGCACGACCCTACAAGGGCGCCTGCGTGAGCCTGAGCATGTGCGTAAGCGTGCCCTGGGTGACAAGGGTGCACGCGTGCTCATGGTGAGCATGTGTGTATCTGTATATGCGTGTGTATGTATGTGTGCGTGTGTGTGACATGTGCACGTGTGCAAGCGCACGTGTGTGAGCATGTGCATAGGTGTGCAAGCGCGCGCGCCTATCTGAGGGTGTCTGTGTGAGAGCGTTCCTGTCTGTCTAAGTGTTACCTTGGCTCAGGGCCCCTGACAGGCTGTCTGGGGATGAGATGTGTAAGACCCTTGGAAAAGCAGGCCCCAGCCCCGGCATGGACGCTGGGTGGGGGCGGGAGTGGAATGTACAGTGGTCCGGAAGCAGGGTCTCATGCTAGGTCCCACGTCAGTGGTGTGGCAGGGAGCTGCGGGCCGGGGTCGTGTCCCCCATGAAGCTTGCGGTGACACAAAGGTCTCCCATGACGGCTGGAACCTGGGCTGTGGTGTGAGAGCTCGGGTAGGTGGACTCTGACCACACCCGCCTCCCCCACCCCCCTGCCCCCTGCCCTGTGCCTGCTGCGGATCCACACTGCGCTCTATGTGGACCTTGTCTGGTGGTTGCTGCTTCTGCCCTCCCCTTGGGTCTGCCCCTTGAAGCTGGGCACCCACTGTTCCCCAGGTGAGCTCAGACTGGTCAGCTTTCTCTGTGGGGGACACTCGACTGGCAATCAGACACTCGGCTCTGTCGGGGAACGGCAGCGGGGATGCTAGGCCGTCAGTCTCTGGGCCTCTTGGACATGCGTGGTTCGGACCCCTCTAGGGCTGTCATGGGGTAGACTGGCTCCTGCCCGGCTGGCCAGTGGAGGGTTACAATGTGTGGAGGGTCATTGGCCAGAAGGGCTGGCCACTTTGGTGACAAGTCCCTCCTTTGCTTGGCTAGTTGAGCAAGAGCAAGGGGAGGGTAGTGGTGGCTCCTGGGATGGCCCCAAAGCCTGTCAGTGGAAGGGGTGCATGCCTGCCTGCCTGCTGCAGTGTGCCTGGTCCCAGAGCCTTTGGGGAGGCTCAGAGGCATCCCTGAAGCTGTCCCTTCCCCGCCCCTCTCCTCCCCACTGAGATTTGCCCTGGCATTGTAACACCATGTGGACATCCAGGTGCCCATGGGCCGGGGGCTCCCTGATCAGTAGCTGAAGGCTTGAGCACTCCCACCCAGGGATGCAGACAGGATGCAGAGGGGGTGGGAGCCCTTGTCTCACAGACCAGCTGCAGGGAACAGGGGTGGGGTTGCACCCTGGGAACAAGGTGTGGGATTGTCCTTTGTCCGGAAGATGGGTGGGGACGGGGTATTCTGAGAGCGTAGCTGAGGAGCTGTGTGCATCAGCTGCCCTCATTCTCCACAGCACGCCTGCGCTCACTGATGGGGAAACTGAGGCCGGGGCTCTCTGAGGGGCCTGTGTGCACAGAAGTGGGGACTCAGCCCCAGGAGTGGGCCTCTTGGGCGCGGCCTGCGCAGCCTTGGAGCCCAGGAACTACTCGCTGTGCCCGCTGGTACAGGTGCCTGTACGGGTGTCTTCAGCCTGGCTTCATGCAAACCTGTTTTGTGCACTGGCCGCGGGACTGGGTCCAGCTTCTCTGAGCCTCAGCGGCTGTGGTGGGAAACCAGGGCAGGGCAGGGCAGGTGGCAGGCGGAGCCGTGGCAGAGGCAGTGGGAGAGGGGCTCGTGCTCAAGGCTGGGGGTCGGGGTGTCCGGGCCCAGCATGGTGCTCGCTGCTGCATGCACCTCCACCCTTCAGCACCGTTCCATAGCAAGGGACATGAGCTGGCCCGAGGTGTCCCCAGCGCAGGTGGGAGGAACGGTCACTCTCAGGGCCACCTTCAGCTTCAGTTGCACGGACCGAGCCACTGGTGCTTTTGGAGCAGCCCGTGTCTGGGTGGGCCAAGGGTGCAGGCTGTCTCCTGGGGTTCTCCTGGGGATCCCCCAGACTGGTGGTCTCACAGACCCTTCTTCAGACTTGGCCAAGGGCCCCTGCTCAGTCTCCAATCCTCACCAGCTCACTGACCTGGCACACACTGCTCTTGGGGCCGACCAGCCTGATAAGCCTCCTCTGGTGCCATCCTCGTCCTCGGCCTGTGGAGGACGGACAGCAATCACCCAGCCGTGAGGCGGCCACTTGCCAAAGCAGAGAGACGTTCTGTTTTGTTAGAAGCCGGTTTCTGCTGTTGTTGGGTGGCCTGATGGACACCAGTCCCCAGTGGCCCTGAGCCATCGAGGCAGCCTGTGTCAGCCCTTCTTGTCCAGGGGCTTCCTCTTTCCCACAGCATGGGTCTCACAGGCTGGTCAGCGTGGAGGCATCCAAGTCCTCCTCTGGCCCTATGGGCCGTGGCCCGACTTCCATAGGCATGGGGCGGTGGGAAGTGCTGTGGGGTGGTTGGGCCCACTGAACTCTCAAGGGGACAGCCTGGCTCACCAGCACCGGATGGCGGTCTCCATGGAGGACGTCACTGGACCGCCCGCCTGCGGCTTCCAAGGGTTGATTGTGGGTCCCAGCAAAGAGCATGGAGTCCTTGACCATTCCGTCTCGTGTCCGTGTGCCGCAACTGCAGTGGGTCCGGTGGGGGGAGGTGTGTGTGCTCCGAGGAGCGTGATCCCGGGGAGGCTGCATTCCCCATCTTCACCAGGTAGGGATTCAAGTCCCCCTCGGGCTCAGCAGGCGTGGCGGTGCGTGTCTCTGCACGGCCAGGGCTCCCCACGGAGGCCTCCGCCCACCCCGCTCTGTGTTTCTCATTCAATGGCCCAGTGTCAGCAGACTGAGCAGACTGAGTGGTGAGAGGGCACCACTCCGGCACACCACCTCTCCTGAGGTCCAGCCCCGCTGGCCTTTTTCCCTGGGTGGACGCCTGTTGCTTGGTGTAGGTCGAGCACGGGGTCTAGCCACGTGTTCTAACTGGGCCCGAGAGGCCCTCAGTTGAGGCCACCTTGGCCTGCTGGCTGGCCAGAGGGGCCTGCTCAGAGGATGCCATGAGGGTGGCTTTCAGCTCCTCCCACAGGAAAGCCCGTCTCTGATTGTGACATCTCTGGGCCTGAGAGCATGCTGGGAGAAGGCTTGGCCATGTCTGTGTTTGTGTTCTGTCCCAAGGGCCCCGGGGCGGGTGGTCTTCAGGACCCTCAGCACTGGTCTCTTGACCAGTGGCCCTGCCCTCTTTGCAGCAGGACACACTCAGATGCGGTCAGGAGCCCGTGCTCCAGTGGGCCCAGGCTGGGCTTCATCTGGACCTTGGCCCCCAGATTTGGAATAACCTTGGGCAAGCTGCTGTCCAGGGGGAGGTGA
This sequence comes from Nesogale talazaci, assembly GCA_004026705.1. Classification (NCBI taxonomy): domain Eukaryota; kingdom Metazoa; phylum Chordata; class Mammalia; order Afrosoricida; family Tenrecidae; genus Nesogale; species Nesogale talazaci. The sequence continues at coordinate 114,888 of PVJH01004294.1, forward strand.
GGGCCTGGCCCCTGGGCTTCTTGGACAGGAGGCCCCAGCCTCTGGACACCCCATCAGGGGAGGGGCTCAGGGCAGTTGCGCACTGAGTGTGTGGCCTGCCTCAAGCAGCAGGGACACCATGGGGCAGGGAGCAGGGCCTTCAGATGCCAGGGGCCTGTGTGGGCTCTAAGTCCAGGCTGGAGTCTCCTGTTGGTTTCCCGGCTCTGCTGTGAACAGTTCTCTGCGGTGAAATCTCCCGTCCTTCTCCCTCTTCGCTGTTGCAGCGCTCTCTGCCTTCTGGGTCTAGAAGGTTCTCAGGGCAGAGAGCCTGGGTCCAGACGTGCTCCACTCCCGTCTCTGCTGCGTGGTGGTGGTGTTTGCATGACTCCCAAGCAGTCTCATCCTTTGGGTGGACGACAAACGCCTTGTTGACATCATCCCGCCCAGTTGTTCGGTGGGAGTTTGAAGTGCCCTGCCGCTGGACGGGATACGCGGTGTGTCCTGCTCTGTGCAGTGCCGGCCATCTTCCTGTCTGGCCAGCTGGCTTCTCCTGCTCCCGGCGGCCTAGGTGTGTGCAGATAGACATACCTGTGGCTTGACAGCAGCAGCCTTTGCAGCAAGTCTAGGCTGTGCAAGCCTGAGCCCAGGGTCCTCGGAGACAGCCCGGTGGAGAACTTGTTGGGCCTGGTTCTGGGCCACGGGCTCCCGTCTTGGAAGGAGCTGAGAGGGCCTCGTGGGAGGCTGTCAGTCTGGCCGTCCAGCGGGGCTACGCTGTGTTTCCCCAGGGTTTGTTGGCAGCTCAGGCAGTTGCCCTGCTTTGTGGCCCTGGGAGTGGGGGGCTGTGTGGCCCCTGAGCAGTTCCCTAATGGAAGCCAGAGCCGTGGAGTCGGAGTCAGCATGCTCGCTGCCCGGCTCTGGTGGTGATGATGCCACATCAGAGGCTCTAGCGCGGCAGCTCTCAACCTGAGGGTCTGACCCCTGGAGGTCAAACGACCCTCCACAGGAGCCGCTCAATTCACAACAGTAGCAAAATCACATGTTATGAAGTAGCAAGGAAACTAATTTGATGGTTGGGGTGTCCCCCCCACATGAGGAACGATAGAAAGGTTGAGAACCTCTGCCCTAGAGGTTTCCTCTGCCTGCCCCTGCTCCAGACCCACCCTGCGTCCAAGTCCTGCTTGTGCCAGGCCCTGCTGGCTTCAGCTCTGAGCAAGGTGGCCCGCCCACAGCGTTCCTCCACTTGGAGGCTGACTGCCCCGGCTCTCTCGGGGGTGGTCAGCAGCCAGGGGCCAGTCTGTCTTAGGGCCTGCTGCTCCTGTGAGCCTGGACCCAGAGCCAGGAGGGAGCAGATGAAAAGGCTGCAGCTGAGGAAGCAGAGGGCTGACTGCGTTTCTTCGCTGGTCTCTCAATTGACGATGGGGTAGACCATGCGTTTAGTTCCTCCAGGAGGAAGAGGGCTGAAGAACGGAGGGCCTGCCTCCCTCCCCCTGCCACCCCCGAGGAGACCTTGCTGTGAGATGCTGGGACCTCTGTGCCTGCCAGGCTCTCCTGCGGTGTTTGCCGATGTGCCTGATGTCACTGGAGGTGCTCATGGCGCCAGTCAACGAACAAGGACTATGGAAGATTTGGCCTCATTGGGTTTGTGGGACTCTCTCTGTAGAATGTGCCTACTGTGGGGCTGGGGGACTGTTAGGAAGGACAGGGGTCTCCTGGTGCCTAAGACAGGCAGGTGGAGCCACCTGGGACCTCTGCCAGGGGCCTCTGATGACTTCCAGTCTGCAGCCCAGTGGCACCCCCACAGCCAACCCTCAAGCGCCTCCATTTGTCACTCCGGACCCTACCCCTCCAGCCCCACCCCCTCTGCCCCCGCCATGCCATCTCCACCCCTTCTCTGCACATTCACGGACATGGACGAGCGGCTGGGCTGGGCCGGCTCAAGGGCGCAGCTGCAAGACTTGCAGGCCGGCCCACCGGGTGGCCTCTCAGAGCTTCACAGCCCTGACAATCTGAGGAGTGGCCACGCTTTCCTGATCTCCACTCATGGGTGGCCTCCAGGCCATGTGCTGAATGCCCACCCATGGGTGTCCCTGGATAGCCTTGTGTTCCCACCCCGTGGGAGTCCCAGGGCAGTGGAGCTGCTGGGTCAGGTAGCCCCACACTCACAGTCACAGGCAGAGTCCCTGCCTGTTGCCAGGCAACACCCTCGTATAATTGCCCACCTCTGCCATACAGGTGAGGACCTGCCCACAGTCACGGCCCTGCTCAGGGCAGGTCTAGCCCCCTCTGTGGCCCTTCCAAGAAGCTTCCCAGAGCATCTACCCCCACTGCCCAGCAGCAGGAAGGCCAGCCAGGAGTGGTCTGGACATCTTCTTGCTGCAGGTGGTGATGGGGCCGTGGTGCTCGGCCAGTGATCAGGCCTTAGCTTCAACGCTTATCCCCCACGTGCTGGCTTGAGTGAGATTGGGCCTTTGTGTTTGGTTTTGGGATTACTGAGAATAATTTTGTGAAAGTTAATGATTCTAGAAAATTCTAAAGGCAGCCACTGGAAACGCATGCTCCCACTGGCTCTTTGACTTGCAATGCCAGCTGGCCAACCAGCCAGCCCTTCCCCCTGTCATGGGCTGGCGCTGTCCCAGCGCTGCCAGGCATGCCCTATCCAAGGTCCCCTCCCGGTCTAGGCTGAGGACTACTTCTAGTCCAGTCTGGTCTGTCCTGGGAGGGAGGTTTGTCCCCATGACCCCTCCCATGGGGAGTGCAGCCCTGACCTAACCCCAGACCCCAGTGCTCCCAAGAGGCACCTGAACTCTTCTTGGGTTGCAGAAGGAACCCTTCATGAGCAAGAAATCCTAAGGTGATTCCACTTAGGATCCTCAGGTCCTGGAAGATGGTGGTGGAGAAGTTTCTGGAAGGACAGATGGAGGCGGCACATTCCAGGAGGGGAGGGAGTGGGAGGAGCACCCCTTGAGCTCATTCTGTGCCCTGCACTCAGCTCCAGGCAGTCATTGAGGCTGTCAGAGAGTGGTCTGGGCAGCAGTTTCAGGGTGAGGGTCCCCAGAAAGTGGCCCAGGACGCAGCAGCAGGGTGAGGTACCACTGGAGTGTAGCTTGTGCTCGCCCAAGGACACTGCCCTGGTGTGTCCTGTTTTTGCTGTCCCCTACCCAGAAGAGGGATGTCAGGGAAGGAAGGCAGTTTGAAGATGAACCCCAGGAAGGGAGTGGGGGTGCAGGCTGGAGTCTCCTGACTGTAATGACCAGGGCGAGTGCCCCCTTCCCTAATGCTCTCCTTCCACAGTAGAAGCAAGACTCCCATAAGCGTGTCGTGCATGACTGATCACAAGCACACGCAGGCACAGACACACGCAGAAACGCGCCAGCACATTCTGGCACGGGCGCACCCACGCGCGCACAGGGACACCCTCACACGCACTGGCCTGTCGTCCTGGCACGGGTCTTCCCGACCTCAGACCCCTCCCGGTTCACGCTGTGCCCGTGTTCATGTGTGTGCACAGCTTTGCACACATCCCGGCAGTGGGCCCAGCACACGTGCTCTTTGCTCCTCCCTGAGGTTGCCGAGCCCAGGTGGGTGCAGGCTGGGGCAGAGCTGTGGCCAGCTCTCTGGGTACGATGTCGAGGTCTTGGATTCTGCACCTAGTTTTGTGGCGCTGAGCACCGCTGGGCACGCGTCTTCCCACCCACCTCTGGAGGGCACACCCCTGGAAACCCTCGCTAACTGTGACCCTGTTCTTATCCCCAGTGCCATTTGTCTGTGGTTCAAGCATGCAGAGAAGCTCGTGTGCCATGAATACTGAACAGCGGGGTCCCCTGAGTGGGCGACACTGTCCGCTTGTGGGGTGCTGGAGCGGTCCGGGGGGCACGGGGGCTGCAGAAACAGGAACCCATGCTTTAGCCTGGATGACAGGCTAGGATGCAAACGTGTTTAATTGCCGGGGAGGGGGCCGAGTCACTCTTTGTAAAGGAGGTGGCTGGCCACATCAGTCTGGGAACCCATAGGTTGGAGGGATGTTTTAATGCAAGCCCCTGAGCACTGAAGGTGGGGTCTCAGTGACCCTGTTACCTCTCACAGCTCAGAGGGCACCAGGTTGGGCCCAGGCCCAGGGCAGGAATGTGAGCAGGGCCTCGAGGACAGAGGGCCCAGGACCAGTCCCAGGTGCTGACCTTGGTGCTGAAGTAGAGCCCGTGGCCTAGCCTGTTCCACGTCTTAGATTGGCATCAGTACCCACGAGGGGAGCTTGCCCAGGGCTGGCTGGTGCTGGGTGGCCATGGCCTGTTGGGGTAAAAGCACTTGGATCCTTGTTCTCTCTCTCCTCCAGGCCCAGGCGTTGGCTCTGGGAACAACTCTTTCTGCCCCTCAACATCCCACAGCCCCTCCCCCAGGTGAAGGGTGGCCTGAGACATGTCGGTCACAGATGTTGCTTAGGGGACCTGAGGTGTGTCTGAGGCTGTGCTTCTTGTCTGCATAGCATCTGTGGCTGCCGAGGTAGGTGGCTGCCTGAGAGCAGGAGAGCCAGGGTGGCCACAGGCCTCAGGGGACTTGAGCAGGGTGTCAGAACAGCCTTCCTCCCAGGGGAGGTATGCTGTCTCCAGACCTGAACTCACCTTCCCAGGGGTGTGCCCACAGCTGAGGGCAGAGGTGGTGGTGGCGTGTGCGCCTTCATCTGTGTGAGTGGCTTGGGAGAGGGGGAGGGGGGGGGGAGGAGTGGCATCTCTGCAGTCCCCTGCCCTGGAGAGAGCTTCCGGCCAGCGCTGCTGGGAGAACCTGCTCTCTGGGGCCCCTGGGCAGCAGCAGATATGGACGGGTCCCTGAGACCATTTTGCACTGAGTGTGGAGAGGGGCACTCTGTGGTCAGCCAGTGGTCTCTCAGGGAGGGAGAGACCGCCAATGCCAAGCAGGGACTCCGGCTTTGTGAGGGAGGGCAGGCACTTGATTTGTGGCTGTGTGTGTGTGTGTGTGTGTGTGTGTGTGTGTGTCAGGGTCTGTGTATGGCACTTACTGAATCAGCCCTCTCTCTGTTACCTCACTCCCCACCCCCCACCCTCAGCAACTTGGAGCCTGCGTTTTGGGGCCCTGAAGCCAGGGGGGTGCATAACCAGCGGTGTTGCATGAGGCGGGCACTTCCGGCCCTGGCAGCAGGGCTGGGCTGGATCCGATGTTCCCCTAGGGGGCTGTGCACCGGCCCCCCAGCCTGCCAGGGACAGGGGAGGTGTCCCTACAACCTGATCTACGCCTGGGGCGGCTGTCACAGGCGGCAGATTGGCAGTGGCAGTTGGGCGGATCGGCAGTCTATTAGGGCGGAGAGATTGGATTATGGGGCAGTGCTAATGGACAAGCGGCGGAGGTGTCCCCAAGGAGCGGAGGGACCTGCGGGGCCCCAACACCACGGGACTCCAGGGACAAGGCCTCTGGCCGCACTGAGGGTCCTGGGGAGACTGGCCTTCTGCAGCCTGGCGGCCTGTTCACTGGAGGCCTGGCCAGGCTGGCCATGCCGACTGGTGCCCTAAGGTGCCCTTGGGAGGGGGGCTCCAGGACAGAGGGCCCTTCTGGGATCTCCTGTCCAGCTCAGCCTGAGAGGAGGAGCTGTGAGGGGCTCGGACGGCACGCGTCCCTTCCTCCCACCCGTGCCATTAGCTGGTTAAATTTCTGCTTCATTAATTATGTAAACTGATGGAGAGCCCCCAGCCATCTGCGGGGGGGGGGCGGGGGCGGGGGAAATGAGAGCTCTTGGGAGCAGGGATGCCAAGGACCCTGCCTTAGGCGGTGACTTGGCCCCCCTCCTGGCACCGCCCCCTGGCCACGCCCCACCGACTTGCCCTCTTTCCCTTCCTTGGGCACGCCTCCCCTCCGCCCCCGCCCCGCCCCCCTGCGGCAGCTTTGCTGGTTTTCCAGAAAGAACATGATTCCACCTCCTTCAGATTGAGGAAGGCCGGGAAGCGGGGGGCGGGGGGCGGGAGAACCGGAAGCCGGCCAGCTCCACCAAGAGGGGATGGGAAGGCGCCGATGCCCGCGTACGCGTGGGGCACACGCACGTGTGGGCACTGGCGCACGCATCGTGCATTGCGGGACTGCTGAGGTCGCGGGAGGTGGCCTTACCCCCCACCCCCCGCGCCAACCCCCTCACCGCCAGGCCTAAACCAGCGTCCGCCTACAGACCCCTACTAGCTAGCTTGGCCAGGCACCGCCCCCTCTGCAGGAACCTGTTTCAGGAAAGGGTCCTGCCTCTGCCTTGAGGCCCCTCCCCACACTTCCTGAGGCCCCTCCTGCTGGGGGTGCCCGTCCTCAGAGCTGGGGGCTCTCTGGAGCACGGATACTGAGGGATATCAGGCAAGTGGGGACCCCTCCCACGTGAAAGGGTCCCCAGGGGCAGGGGAGCCCCACGTTTCCTTGGTCCACTGCCAGCGTCAACTAGCGGCTACACCCTGAATTACCCTTGTCTCCTCCCCCTCCCTGCAGTCGCTGCTGCAACACAGGCGAGGCCACCTTGGCCAGAGCTCTGCTGGGGGCCTGGTCAGCCTGGGTTAAAGGGCCTGTCACCAAGGAAGGACTTCAGGGGCGCCTCCCCACGCCTCCAGGCTCTGTAAGGGCCAGGCTTGAAGCAGAAGATTCTGTAACTATGGATTTTGGCAGCTCTGGAGAGGGGGTGCAGGGAGCTGTTTGGGTGTGTTCCCAGCACGCAGTGCTCCCACGCCTGGTCCCCTCTGCCAAGAGGCTCCAGAGAGAGGAGGAGAACCCTTCTGATCGCAGCTGCCAACTTGTGTGGCTGTCATATCCGGAGCCCAGGGTGTTGGGACTGAGAAGCATCGTGAAGGGCCTGCTCAGGCTGGGAGCCAGGTGGCCCCACCTCCTGGGCCCTGCGGAACCTGTGACTCTGGCTTGGTGCCTGCAGGTGCCTGGGACCCTGCATCCCGAGGAGCAGGCCCATGGCTGGGTGCTATCTGCCCTCCCAGGCGACAGCGCCATCAGGAGGACAGCAGAGTCCTTAGCAAGCCTTGGTTTCCCCACCTCTGCAGTAGATGCGGTATGGCTCCAGGGTGTGGCTTTACTGGGGCAGGGTGGCCTCTGGCCCCATAGGAAAACACCTTGCCACTAAGATGGAATTCATTCTGACTCAGGGCTCCCAAAACGGAATCTCACAGGAGCCTCATCTTTCTCCCAAGAAGCAGCTGGGCGGTCTGAACCGGCGACCTTGTGTTTAACAGCCCAGTCAGTGCTTGTCTCCCAGCCGACCCCCAACCCCCCACCCTGTGCTCCTTCCTCGAGGAGGGGCCTGAAGAGAGGTGTTTTCTCCTCTGCCTGGCTGAGAGGGAGGCAAACTAGACTAAGCTTCCAGAAGCTTCTCTCTTGTTTTGGGGTTTTTTGGCAAGTGGCCAGGTGGGGCTTGTAGGCTCATCTGCTGGGACGCTGAAGGTCCGTACAGATCTGCTGCCCCTAACACATATACACACTCACACACACTTCACACATATACACATGCCTATACATACATCCACATTTACACACTCACACACACCTACATACTCACTTCACACATACATCCCCACACTCACACATTCATTCACTCACTCACATATACACTCACACACACACATTCATCCAAACCCCTCTCTAACTCCTGTGTTGGGCACAGCATCACACACACACACACACACGTGTCCATCACGATCCTTTCTCTGCACCAGCTCCCCCCACCCCACCCCAGGCGTGCCATCTGTAGCCATCTGTTCCCAAACTTCACAAACAAATCTTCTCACTGGGGCAGGGCTGTGGGGGGTGAGTGGGATCTCAGAGCTGGGTCCCTGGTAGGATTCTGGCTCAGGGAGGGGTCGCCTGAGCTGAGATGTCTTGCTGGCCTGGCTGTGGGACTGGCTTGTCCTTAACTTGTTGGCATGGCCTGTGCAGCACAGGCTGTTGCCATGGGGGAGGGGACCGCAGGGGGACACTGCAGGTCAGGATGTTATGGCCTGAGGGTTTCCAGAAAGTTCTGAGATGTGGTCAGAGTCTCCAGAGGGAGGGCTGAGTGGGTCACTGGCTCATTTTCTCTTGGAGGCATGTTTTGTGGAGTGTGGGTCCCGACTTCCCCTGGTGATAACAGTGCCAGAAACCATCTGACCTCAGCCCTCACTGAGCCCTCCGGTGCGACAATCTGGCAGAGTCTGCCTCTACCAGTTTCCAGAACTTTCTCTTTCCTCTGCTTGGAACACTCTCCTTGACCACTTCTCCTTGTAGACACACCTCGGGGACGCCCCATGCCCCGTCTCCCACGCTCATCATGTGTGGCAAGCTGACCTAACCCCTCCTGGGGGCAACGACTGCCTTCTTCCCTCCGCAGCTGCTGCCCTCCTTGTGCCCACATCCAGGGCCAGGCCCCTACTTAAAGGTGCCCTGTCCCTGTTTCTGGTTCATCCACGGACCTGGGTGTGCCCCCCTAATCACTGAGTTGGGAGCAGACACTCCCACAGAGACAGGGGACTATCATCTGAGGCCCAGAAGGCCCCCAGACAGTATTTTCCCAGGACTCGGATAATTGAGTCAATTGGCTAATGAGCAAAGGGAATTAATTGCGGCTTTGAAATAGCGTGTTTCCCAGTGCCGTCTGCCAGGGCAGAGGGCCTGCATCCACCCTCAGGGATGGCATCCAGCTCTGGGACCTGGCTGGCCGGCCCAACCTGCTGGTCCCTATGCTCCCACTGGGTGCCACTGGGGTGCCAAGAGGAGGGGAGAGTGCTGCTTTGAGGTCTGTTCCGGGGGCTGCCTGGGATGATAGGGGGGTCAGCAGAATTGGGAGGGTGGGTGCAGCAGGGCAACTACAATAGGGGGGTGCATCCTTGAGGAAGTTCACCAGCCCCCTGCCCCCAGCCCTCCCTCCCTCACGACGCCCCTCTGCAGCCCTGACACACTTCCTGTGGAACCCTTGCCCACTTGGGCCCTGGCCTGGCAGCCACAGCAGCGGTCTGGCGGTCTGAGGCACGGGCTGGGGCCGGGGGTGGGGACTGTGGCTGGGCAGGGAAAGTGCTCAGCATGAGGTCGTGGTTTCTCTAAAATTGATCCGGCTGTTCCCGCGGAACCGCTGACTCAGCACGTTCATCCCAGGCCGCTGCCCGGTGGCCTCAGGCCCCACTGTTTTCTCCTGGCCCCAGTGATGGGGCATCTGTCTGGGACCACGTGTGCTCACAGCCGGCCCTGCAGGCAGAGATGCACCCGAGAGAAAGGGGTTGGGTCAGGAAGCCTGTCAGGCTGAGGGCACAGGCGGGAATGGCTTTGGGGGTGGTGCCCAACCTGGAAAACTCATGGGATTCGTCCTGCTGGAGGCTCCAAGGATCGCAATTCAAGCTCAGAAACGAGAGGAAAAATCCAAGGCTACTCTGCCTTTCCCTACTGTGTGAACTGTACCTCAGCGTCTCTAAGTCGGTGGGGCTCTTGTTCTACAAGCGTCTCTGAAGGTTTCCATGCAAGCTATGAAGGTGGTGCCACTGGACACCCAAGCCAGGAGGGTGGTGCCACCCGCTAGCCATCCCAGGTCATCTGCAGAGCTAGGACCAAACATGCAAGGCACGGCGCGCCCTCTGGTGGACAGGAGGGAGTCCTCCACAAAGAGCCTGAATCCAGGGTCCTCTCGCATCAGCTCCAACCCACAGGAGTACAGCGACGGAGCCTGCGACAGCCGTCTCAGACGTCACCTCTGGGGATCCAGGAGCCTACACTCAACAGTCCCAGGACACCCCAGAGAACAGAGGACATGTTGACAGCCGTCTCAGACACCCTGGAGACAGAGGACTCTGACAGCCTCCTGGACACCTCCAAGAACAGAGAGGCCATGGGAGAGTTAGGGACACACCACCGCTACCCGGGGCCTTGATGCCGACTGAGCAGAAATCCCATGGGCCAGCCATGTGGGCACTTGGTCTGCACGCTGGTGATGTGAAGGAGTGGGCATCCACCTGACTGGGATGAGCTGGTGCCGTGGGTCTAGAGAGCCTTCACATTGTGTCCTGGGTGGTGCCAAGGGCAGACTAGCAGTTTGGGTGCACCTGTGGGAGCCGTGGAAGAAGACTGATGACCTGGGGTACCAGGGTTGAAATGCCCCCGAGCCGTGGTGCCACACTGGCACCAGACTCCATTGTCCTGCGGAGGCTTGACCCCAGCTGGGGTGGAGGGTTCCTGATTAGAAGCACAGACAAGCCTGACTGACGGCGAACCTCATACTGCCCTCTCCCCCAAAACACACCGCAAGTGCTCTGCATGGGGCTCTGGGCTGCAGGTGGGGCCATCCGGGGCAGGTCCACGAAGCGGCCTGACGGGCAAAGCTTAGGCAGGGACAGGGAAGGGACCAGGGCTGGACCCAGGCAATGGAGAGGGATTACAGATGGAGGGCACAGGCAGCCCCCGGTGGCTGGGCTCGAAGTTGCCTAGAGTGAGGTCAGCAGAGATCTGAGGGGCAGTCTGTCTCTCTCGGGGGACTTCGCGAACCCGTGTCCAGACGGGAGGCAGGGTGGTGCCCGGAGGGACGGGCAGCTTCTATTTCCCACCGGCTCCCGCGGAACTGTGCTCTCCCCAGCGTAGGGGCGGGGCGGGGCCGGCTCCGGCAGGCTGGGGCCCCGCCCCTTGCCGGCTGACCCCGCCCCTCCGCCAGGTTCCTGCTGGTCTTCTCCTGCCTGGTGCTCTCCGTGTTCTCCACCATCAAAGAGTACGAGAAGAGCTCCGAGGGCGCCCTCTACATCCTGGTGAGCTGCGCGCGCGCGCGGACACACGCGCACACGCGCGCTGGCACGGCACGCACAGACACGCACGCACACGCTGGGGGGCCCCTGTCTCCACTGCTCCTGGCTTCTCGGCCAGCCGCCTCCTCTGCCCCGGTCTTTCTCTGCGCGGCGGTGCTTCCTGGCAGGGCCCCCTTGCGTCCCTGGACACTGAGGTGTCAGGGTGCTCGACACGGGTGGCCACAGCGGGTACCCCCATCCCTGACGTGGGGGAGGCCACTGTCCTCCAGCTCACACCTCCCCAACCCCTCCCACCCACACCCCCAGGTTCTACTCCACCCCGCTTTCCCGTGACTCACGGGAGCTCCCCGCAGGCTCCCAAGGCCGGGAGGACCCAGCTCCTCCTCCCCTTGAGTTCTTGGGCACGCCCCTTGGGGGGCGGTTCTGGGGAAGGGGCGCCTGGACCAGCAGGGGCCACCTGAGGCGCCCAGCCCAGCCCCGCCCCGCCCCAGCAGCCTCATGATCAGAGCGGTCCCCCGGCAGGAAATTGTCACCATCGTCGTGTTCGGCGTGGAGTACTTCGTGCGCATCTGGGCGGCTGGCTGCTGCTGCCGCTACCGCGGCTGGCGTGGGCGCCTCAAGTTCGCTAGGAAGCCCTTCTGCGTGATAGGTAAGCGTGGGCCCGGGACGCGGGAGGGGGTCCGGGGGCAGGGAGAGTTGTGGTGGGGCCACTCCTAGGTGGGGAGAGGGCACGGGCCCCTGACACGAGGCACGGGGAGCTGGGTCAGGGCGGCACCACTGGGGGTGGGGGCAGGGTGAACCAGGCGGCAGCGGCAGGCAGCCAGCTGTCTGCCACCCGCTGGCGCGCGCACATTCTGCCAGGCGCGTCTAGCCGGTCGCCAGGACCCTCGCCCCCGCCCATGAGCCCCTCCGTGCCCCACAGACATCATGGTCCTGATCGCCTCCATCGCGGTGCTGGCCGCCGGCTCACAGGGCAACGTCTTCGCCACGTCAGCGCTGCGCAGCCTGCGCTTCCTGCAGATCCTGCGAATGATCCGCATGGACCGCAGGGGCGGCACCTGGAAATTGCTCGGCTCCGTGGTCTACGCCCACAGCAAGGTGAGCGCCCTCGGACCCCAGCCAGACGTCGCCTCTCAAACGTCCCGGAGGGGGCCGCCTGCCCCATTTTGTTCTCAGGCTCCTGGATCTTTGGACTTCTGTCCAGTGGACCAGCCTCGCCCTGCTGCACGTACCACGGGTTTACCAGAGGAAGAGACGTCTCTGAGATGGCCTGCCCCTGGGGGCCTCACTTGCTCAGAGAGCTTCTCCTCTTCCCCACCCCAGCCCCCTCCCTGGGCATGAGGCTCTCTCCAGGTGGATGCAGTGGTCCTGGTGGGTGGGCAGATGGATCCCTACTCCCCAGCTCACCCAAGCCCCGTGGCAGTCCGTGATCTAACAGCTGGTGGCCTCTGGTCACTGTCTTTGTAGCCTGCCACAGCCCGGCCTGGACTCTACATTATCTCTAAGTGGCATAGCTAAGGGGCTAGTGGGGCCAGCAGGGACACCAGCAGCCATTCTCGCTCCCAGGCCGGGTGACCCCTGTTCACAGGCCAGGGCAGGCAGCCCTTGGCACCCCCCAGGTCCTACCCTGAGCCTGACCCCCCTCCTGGGGCTGGCGAGGGGCCTCTCCAGTTAGGTGACACGGTCTGTCTGGCCCACAGGAGCTGGTCACTGCCTGGTACATTGGCTTCCTCTGCCTCATCCTGGCCTCCTTCCTGGTGTACCTGGCGGAGAAGGGGGAGAATGACCACTTTGACACCTACGCGGACGCGCTCTGGTGGGGCCTGGTGAGTCCTCGCCACCTCACCCAGAACACGGATCCTCCCTCCACCTTGTGCCCCAAAGCAGCAACTCTTTCCTGCTGCCAGGGAGGCTCCTGGAGACAGAGTGACCAGTGAGGCTGTGGTCCAAGAACCATCTAGCTCAGCGGCCCGCCCTCTCATGAGTCCCTGTGGGTGGATCCCTCACTACCTCCCACTGCCAGCACTCCTTGTGGGCGGCCCCTCCTGGGGCGGGCCATCCCCATGAGTGGAGCTCTCCTGGGGTGGGGCTGCCCTGTGAGTGGAGCCCTCTCCAGGTTCTGGATTCAGCAGCCCAGCTGAGGTCTGCAGAGAGTGTGACTGGGAGGGACACTGACACCAGGATTGTTTGGGGTTTTTTTTA